>JBBPRM010000237.1:0-22512 GCA_038092995.1 Xerocomus minutiporus | reverse complement strand
AACTGGTCACAACCAGGCATAGTAGGACTGTTTTGGACTGGTTGTTTTCAGTCAGTTGCATGACATAGTTACCTTATTAGGATTATCAAGGTCAGGATTGATACTGACATTTTCCTATACTACTCATGGTACCCATGGGTACTATTTTGCCAACCCACAAACATACCCATACCCATTGTGTGGGTATGGGTATTTGGTGGGTATGGGTGTGGGTATGAGCTCAGATACCCCAGGGTATACCCACACAGTTCCCTACACGTGCGCAGGTGTGTGCCACCCTCTCTCTCGTCCTCTCCCAAGCTGTTCTTACCCAGTGACCTTCAACACAACAACAATGTGTGTGCAACTGCACACATGCCATGGTGACAACAGCGATGATACAACGACTTGCGCGCAGGTGTGCACCACCCTCTCTCTTTTCCTCTCCCTCATTCTTACCCATCTCATGCGACGGCACCTGACAGGTGACAATGATGATGTTGCATTGTCGTTGCACCCATACCACCACTTCGTTGATGGCCCAGTGCCATGAACGACATCACGACGACGACGGCCTGGAGACACAACAACAACAGCACCATCAATGACCCAATGGTTATGACAGCACTGGCCTCCAGGATACAATGATGAAGCACGTCGATGATGACACAATGGTGACGACACGACAATGACACCACCTCCACGCCCTCCCCAACCATTGACAACAACACAATGTCGTTGATGGCCCAGCCATCAACGACACGACAACAACAGACAACAGACAACACGACGATTGTCTTAGCGTCGTTGTGAATGCTCGCCCCCACTCGCACTTGCCACCTCAACCCATCAAAGGATGCCACAATGACACAACTTTGTCGTTGATGGCCCACCACCACCCCACCTCCACGACGACGATGCGATAACCGTGATAGCGCAGTTGTCACCTCGTTGTCATTGTCATTGTCCCTTGCCTCCCCCTTCCCTCTACAATGACGACAAACACAACGACAATGATGTGATAACCGCGATAGTGTGGTTGTCGCCTCGTTGTCATTGTCGTCATCTTGATGAACTTCACCCTCACGCTCACAACAACGTGATGACGACGACGACATGACAATCATGCCAGCATGATTGTCATGGCATCGTCGTGACCACCTGCTACGACAATGTCTAGGGCAGCACCCGCGGGTAAACCCATACCCATACCCATACCCGTTCCCATGGGTGGTGACCCATGCGGGGTACAGGTACGGGTCACCGCTCGGATACCCGTGGGTGTACCCATGCCAATCCCTACAGGGGAGTGAGGTTGACGGAATTGTTTGATGTTTCATGGATAAGTGTTTCACAGAATA
Source organism: Xerocomus minutiporus (assembly GCA_038092995.1). Taxonomy (NCBI): domain Eukaryota; kingdom Fungi; phylum Basidiomycota; class Agaricomycetes; order Boletales; family Boletaceae; genus Xerocomus; species Xerocomus minutiporus. The sequence goes on along the minus strand of JBBPRM010000237.1, from coordinate 21,172 downwards.
TGATTAGCGAGCGTTTCACATCACTTAGGCCCTTAAGCAGCATGGCCTCGATATGGTCCCAGCCATCGTTGGTGGGTGAAGTCTGAAATATGTCAGTATGGATAGCTGACCAAGATTGTCGGGACACTTACATATGACGCGTAGTAGTCTCCAGGTTCAATGTCAACATCCAAGTAATCGGAACCAGGACTCTTGACCCACACATGATAAGTGACGTCTTTGACCGAGCACCAGGTGTGCCCACTGACTACGATCAGCTGAAATGGGGAGCTACTCCCAGATGAGTCTGACACGGGAATAGGGGTGTGTGTTAGATGCAAAGCTGCGTCCAACAAACACAGTAAAATTGAGTGGCTGTTTATCCTGCGACAGGGTCTTCCATGTGTCACTCTTAGGCACCAGGCTTCTATATGAAGGATCTTCCCGGATCTTGATTAAAATCACCATACACATGGAGGGAAATGCCGTAGCTAGCGCTCTGAGCTCGTTCTGAGCACTTTCAAAGGACTGTGAAAACGCGATCTGACAAATGACAGGATGGATGGGGGTCAATGAACCATCACCGGAAAATTTGAGCATAACATCCGGAACAATTGTGTTCATGTCAGCTTCCATCCACTTGTTGTGATGGATTTGGGCTAAGACAAGTTCCTTGGGAAATGGTAAAAACGACCCCTGGTGCATGAGTATCTCATCCACAGTCCGCATCGCAGTTTCATGGAGGTTGGTTGGCCACTTCATAATAAACAAATCAAATGCTGTCAAAGTAGGAGAAGCTAGTCAAAGTTGGTCAAATTCAAGGATGAAACTACAGTAGAAGTAATTACCATGGCTTTCCAACTACCCTTGACAACTGAGAAAATGTTTGCTTGATGAGGTCAAATTGTTCGGATGAAACTTGTAGTTCCTAATGTGAACAGTACGAACTTAGCAAGCTGTTGAAGCTGCACTTAGACACTCTCACCACTTCACTTACCAAGAGTTCGAGGCCCTCTTTGTGGCCCTTGTACAGTTGGGAGACAATCTCTATTATGTGTGATTCTGAGGTCATATATGAGAAAGACTATCAACATGTGGATGTAGTACTTACTGAGTTCCTGAAGGGATACCGCGTCTAGCATATTTGCTAGAAGGCTGACCAAATCTGTGTCAACCATCGCTTCGATGGCGACATGTGGTGTCGACGTGGCACTGGAAACTATCTACCTTTGTCTTTCAATGTGGACTTCGGTGCTATGATAGCATCGGTACAAGATCTTGGTGAGCTGCTGTGATGGTCAACACTAATACCTATGAAGCTCCGTGAGGTAGAGTAACCACCAATGGTAACGACAGACAACATGGGGTCGTCAGTGATGTTGTTGTTAAGATACAACCAACTCCGGAGCTTGTTATTTCTTCCATCTATTACCCCACATCCGGAGTTGCCTCACCAACTCTGGAACATGTTCTTTTCTTTGCCGCAAGTGTCAATGCCATCCAAGGTCTTGCAACACCCCCTCTACCACTAGCACATAGAATGGTCAAGGATGCAGCCTGTACTGTTCAAATGTGTGAAGGTCAATGTGCCTGTTGAGGTAGAAATGCTCAGCCTCAACCAAAGCATGACCGTATACCTAGTGAGGATGAACAGCACCACATGGGAATCAGGGGATTAGATGACATTGCTGAATGATTTGATGCACTGGAATGACTTCAGCATTTGGTTGCTGATGCCTTGTTAAATGGATGACACAAAACATCTTCACATTATTATCCAATGACTGTAGGGGCTTGAACCAATGGAAATAGGCAAGCAGATGGGGGTAGCCACTGAGGTGTGATGGTAGTCTGAAGATGGCACAGACTTCAGCAACACATAGACCTGCATCCAAATCACATATATGCAAATCAACAACAGCGAGATTGACATACCATGTAGACCACCCCATTTCCGTAGCTCAGCATCCACTTCCACCAGCATGGTATCATATCTGGCAAGCATTGGCAGTTTGCGAATGCCATTGCTGTGTTGTGGATGGGGCCAAATTCTGGAGTTCTTGCTCACAGCATGCTCCATTGGAGGTACGAAGATTACTAAATTGTTGAAAATGTCAAAGAGGTCATTGGCATTGGGCTCAAAAAAGTGATGTCTACTAGGTAGGGTATTGACAAAAGCTTTAAGCACATCAAGGAAACAAACCGCCCCATGCTGCTGCACCAGATACAGAAGGGGTTTCTTGGGGAATTATGGCTTTTTAGAGATCTGGTAGCATTAGAAGGAATAGGGAGCAGCCACTGGACAATACTCAAGATCCTGAGCAGGCCTATCATGCTCTGAATCACTGGAAACAGGGTGTTCCATACCTATACTAATTTCACAATGCCACACCAAGTAGTGGCTGAACCAGATGATCGCCTCCTGCTGTTGGGCCATCTAGTCATCTGAACTGTGTAGTCTAAGTTTCTACTGGTTGCCGTGTAGGCTTTCTTGGTGAAGTCAATGTGGAGTCATTCAGAGATCTTGGTGTTCAGTCCATCAAGGTTGCCTAGGTTATGAATAGTATTAGTATAGTGAATGAGTGAATGGAGTTTTGGGATGTTGAAGTGATCCCGGCACCCAAGATCAATGAATGTGTCCTTCAAGCGATGAAAGTTGTCAAGAGAATGCTGTAAGGCCGCAAATGTGTCGTCTGTGTGAGAATAGTACTAAGCAAGGTGGATGACATCAATGAGGCGGCTGGTGGCCTGTAGAACACGCAGTTCCATGACAGCACTGACGAGGGTACTGGCAAACACATGCTCCAGCTGCTTGTGATTGGCAGCTGTCCATTGCTTGATAGTTGAGATCCCATTCTTGAAGTGTTGAAGCCCCAGGAAGTAGTGTTTAAAAGTCCAGTCTGTTAGGTTTCGTGATTTCGCACTCTATTCGACTTGATTTCATTCTCATGATGTTCTCCATATTCAAGTTCCCTTCCTCCCACTTTTCTAGATCTTCCTAGCTTCATTCTGCGCTTGTGTGGCGCCTCTTTCACTTTCTGATGATGTGGCTGATGTGGCTTGCCAGTTGTTTGCTAGTATTTACTTGAAGCACACACATCGCCCTGCAAGTCCACTCTGAGACTCTTTGGTTACTCACAGTGGACTGCAGGTACTGTATCTTCGCTCTATACCTTCAATATCATTCTTGGTTACTCACAGTGGACTGCAGAGTCGTCCTGAGTTGGTCCCAAGCTTGGCTAGTCGCCCTTAGTCCCTTAACACAGTCCAGTCTGGTCTTTTGCCCAAAATTGAAAAGACTGGACTGCAACCAGTCCTAAAATGGAAGGAGGGCTTCCAAAACCAGACTGGACTGCAAAAGACCAGTCCTAAACAGTCTTTAATGGTCCTAAGATTAGTTGTAATCAGTCTTTTAGCATGTGATGACATCCTAATTAGGCTTAATTGTGGTTAAGGGTAATATAGTACAGACTAATAGCTACAAATACGTCCCTTGGTCATGTGATTCAGCCCATAAATGGTAGAGATATGGGCATTTCCAGGTGACATGTTATATATTCTCTTGTAACCTTGTATGTGGTCACTAAAATTCCAAATAAATATGTAAAAATATATTAAAAATAGGAGAGATAAGGGGGTATAGTATGATGTAATCGGTCTTAAAAAAGACCAGTTGCAACCGGTCTTTTATGGTCTATTTATTTTTCCAAAATCTGAAAGACTGAGACTGAGTTGCAGTCTTTTAGTAGTCCTGCAACTGGACTTTCAAACACTACCGGGAAGATGGGCATCGCTTGGAAATGTGCATCAAAGTGAGTCATCTCTGCAAGTGTCCTGCATCATTTCTTGAGGTGGTCTTTGATGATCCCTTGATATAGTTGGTGGAGGATGTCGGAGGTGATGCAAATGAAGATATTGGTGTGGGGCAGCTCGGCCCAGAAGGGTGAGAAGACCGGGCACAAGCTCTCAGTGACAAATTCAGGTGGATATTGATCAGTGGCTTGTGTGTGGAGGGTTTGTTTTGTTTGTGTTTGGTTGCAGAGCAGAAACTGAAAATTTGCGCCTCATTGATTGGCCGGCACCAGACACTTGGAGCAACGGTTTTCAGTGCAACACACCACCAGACACTATTCAAGGTGGTTCTCAATGAAGGCTGCAAGGATCAGGAAGACTCAGTGAATGTAGCCATCTGCACAAACCATTTCCACACCATTTCGGCCCGTTTCCACAAGAGGTCAAGCAGCAACTTCATACAATAGTGGATTAATTGATATCCTATGACCAAGTTGTTTTCGAATGACACAAGCTTTGAGATAGGTAGGTATCCCAGCAGTACAGATGCATGTTGTGAGGGCTCACGACACACATCTTTCGACAGGTTTCCAATTGTCAAGTATACAGGCCTGAACCAGGACAACTCTGTCTTATCGGATGCCAATATCACTGGCACAATTGTAGTGTCTTCTGGCAATCAAGCCTGAACAATGATTAGGTATGTACAATGAATGATAAATGACCACTGACCTGTGTTTTCCACCACCAATCTGTAGTCCACATCTCATTGTAACAACAAGTCCGCCCCTCACACTCTTTATAGACCTTTTCTGGTGTGTATGCTATACTTCCATTGAATGCCAGATTGCCTATTAACTCTTGAACACAGGTGACAGGGTCTCACATCCACAGCTCAAGCTCCTCAGTGTTACCCTCCACTGGATCATTCTCGATTGGTCCAACATCTTTATGAACGTGAATGAGTCTGCAAGACCTCTCTGGCCCTGTGGGTAGATTATCCACACATTTCAAGAACATGTAATTGCTATGGTAGGATGGTTGGGTTCGATTTTTTGTCTTAACCAAGATGTGTGTCATATCCATAAACTTTCGACAACTCCAACTCCGCTTCTCCAGACCAACTCCTTACCAACTCCAGAGCATTCTTGCCTGTGACACAGTTGTGGGTGGGTGGACTTGTATATCTGTTACTCTATCCCTCTTTACACTTCTCCATTTCATTCCTACACTAGACTCCATGTAGTTACTCTATGCAGTTATGCAGTCTTCCATAGTATTACTCTAGACTTGACCTGCAGACTACGCTTCCACTCTCTCTATGATACCCAGACTCTATATATAAATTCATATACTCTAATGTAATACCTTAGTTCGAATATCGACTTAACTGAACACTATCACTCTCATCCCCTCTGACTCACTCCAACCACCCTCCACTTAGGTTCTAGTACACTTGTGCTAGGACTTATACTTTTACCTCATGAGTCCCATCTCTGAAATCCAGGACTGGACTTGGACAAGGGTGCACCACACAAGGTGAAGCCGACGTCCCATCCGAACATCATAACTCTGGAGTTCCGGAGTTCGCCCTGAGGTGTTCACATGGTTCTAACAGTGTATCAACATTGAACAAACCAGGAAATCACTAGAACGAATAAACACTTACTATTGGTAGCTTTAGGAACTCTTCTGTGGCTTGCTGATTAATGTTTTTGATGAGCCACTGTGCAAGTTCCCACTCATCACGATCTGCGAATGATGCATACGCACCTCCTCCAGACCTATCCTGGAACAACTTCATTCATTCAAAAGGGGTTGCATCACGTCCTAGAACCTCTGTGGCTGCATGAGCTGAAAACTCTTGAGCAAAACAGGGTTATGATCTCCTCCATCCTCCACCATGTGCTCATCCTTGCGCTAGTGAAGGCAACCAGAACGTTTCATGTTTGAAAAATGAAAAGACACTGCAGTCCGGTTGTCGGTCTTTTTGGGGTCCTGTAAGCAGACTTGGAAACACTATTGATACCTTGGTTTCATCAAGAGGGTGGCCATGTCTGAGGAGTATTCCTCTTTCACTGTCCTTGAAAGGCATTGCCAGGTGAATGGTGCTTTTGGTAGTAGTGGTTGAAAATCTGCCCAAAGAGCCAAGTTTGTCCCACTGCTTGGTAGTTTACACAACACTCCTCTCCAATGTTTCACAAACATCCAGATGTCCTCTTATTTCTCTCACAGATGTAACCAGGTGTGCTCATTCACCTCAGTCACTCAGATGAATTGGGATACATAGAGGGACTATCTTTATGGTTGGCCCCCTCACAAAAAATTTACTGACTTTATCTCAAGATCATCGAACATGCTACTCTATACTGCTTTGAAAGGAGATCCCATATCAAGATCTTAATGGTGTTCTGACCTCCAGAGCCCATCTCCCTTTCACTCAAGGGGGCAATGGCTGATCAGCACCCAGAATTGAATGACAATACTCATTTCCCATCACCCTTTGTTGTCCTCATGGAGTTACCTTCAAGTATCTAAGTGGTAAAACACAAGAAAATTCACTGATATATGGAACAGTTGATATATGTGCGTTGATTACAACCTAAAACACAGTATACACACAGAGTCACCTTCCATCTCCTTTACCACAACCTGCCACCTCTCCACAACTAGGTCTCCACACTAGAATCCCATCCATCAAATTTCACTAGAAGATCTTTTTGAATGAGTATCTCGTGATATACTGCAATATATACTAACTCTGCTACAGGAGAAAACATCAGCTTTTTTCAGGCCCTCCTGCCAAATTGCATTTTTGCCTGCTCTTACCTGGTATTGACCCTGTCAATTTTTTTCATGATCATGCTGCATTTAACTTCCTTGACCAAGTGGACCTCATTTTGGGAAACTTTCAAGAACTTGATGAGACTTGGTCAGGAAATCAAGATAAAGCCATGGATTTGCTATAACATTTGATGGTCTTCACTTATGAAAGCTGGAACATTGGTGGTGAAAAAGGTTACAGTGTTCTGGACTGCAGATCAGTATGAAGGTTTTATAAACCAACACCTCTGAAACACAAAATAATGTTTTTGTTATCATGCATATTGTCAGCAAACCCAGGTTCATTTCAAGAGTCAGGTGGCAATATGGTCCCGCCAAATGGAGAATACACTCTCCTCTGCAAACCAATATCAGCCTGTCACACCTCCCAGAGGAGTTTGCTGGATTTGAATGTGTTGCATCACTCCTCTATAATCTTTGCTTTGGCTCTTAGACCTTGATTCCTGCTTGGGGTCTTGGCCTGTCTTTGCACACACACATGAAGCAGGTTGTTGAAATCACTGGGATCTTTGCAGGTGTCTAGCATCATCAGTATTACATCCGGTTGACTCAATAGTAATGTGAACAAGTGGCAACTTCTGGCTGTTTGCACCAATACAGTCATCATTCTCTGGTGAAGGTCTTTGTGGAGGAACAATGTTCCATAGGATGACTGTTTGAAAGCAGAACATCCAAAGGAAGCCTGCCTAGACCATGAAGTTGCTATAGCAAACATGAGTCAGAAGCCATGCACAAGGCTAATGAGATAACTTAGGAGACACATGCAAGAGTCTGTGAGAAAAGGCACTGTATGGAGTCAACTGTTGTTGATGTTGAACTGTCAATGACAAGTTCAAAGTGGATGGTGAAGATCACTCTTGAAAGGATTATGTGAAAGTCCATGAGTTTAAGTATCCACAGCACCCACCTCTGACCAATAAGATCATGCAGCAAACAATCCAGAGATTCCCTTGCTCATCGTGGTAAGTTGGTCTACTTGACGGCCCCTTGACAACACAGCAGGTGGACATATTCAATAGGCATCTTTTTGCACTTGTGTTGTTTGTGTCAACTGTTTTTTTGTTTCCAGCTATGTAGCAACTTTGTTTCAAATTGTCTCAAGTTGTAGTGTAATGTTGCTCATTGCATCATTCATCTAGATGTCACTCTATCCTACCATTGTAGCTTGGTCATCCAAACGGCCTCTTAACCCTAGGCCTCAACTCTAGCTATTGTTTGTACATATGTACACTAGTTCTAAATATGAGATGATCAAGACATTGCCTAAGATTTTAGATTTTCTTATCATAATCAAACACCAATTCCTGTATATCAAATATACAATACGAGCCATATTTTACAACCCTACCAGACTTTGGGATTAAACTTGTGGCGGAATCAGGTCAATTGAGCAGAATGATATCACTGAAATATTCTCTATTTATCCTTTTTGCTCATTAGAGAATATGCATAGACATTGTGGGATCACATTGACTGTTAGGGGGTAGGGCAGAAAACAAGCTGAAGCTTCTCTATGAGGTGGCCTATATGAAAGGATCAATTGTGTCAAAATTTTTAGCACCCCCTGATATGGCAGTGAAGGTTCAAGCTAGTAAATGGCTGGGCTGTGCACATGCATTGAATAGTACCAGGTGTGTGTGAGTGAGGCACATGAGTAAGTGAGGGTGATGATAGCATATGTATGTGTTGGGTAGCCTGAATAGTAGATCTGTGTAGGTAAGGTGGGTGAGGGTGATGACCACCCATGTGCATGTGTTGAATAGTGGGTGTGTGAGTGAGGTAGGTGATGGTGATGGCAGCATGTGTATGTACCTAGTGCTTTAAAGTCTGGTTTGATCCGGCATGTGATTTGTTTCACAGAATCAAATGTTATGACTGATTTCAGATGGAATATCATTCTAGGAGGGAAATTTCACCAAATGATGTTGTGAGAATTATGCTTAGGTCATATCAGGTACATAATAGTACATGCTCAGGGCTATCTACCTACCCTTTTTTCCTATTATTTGGGCCAGAAATAGCATTAACTTTTTTCAGATAATATGTATGTATTGGCTTTAAAAGAATCAAATATAGTCTAAAAATGTTTAGAAAAATTGAAAAAAAATCAGAAATATTATCCCGATATGGTAGGGTGGCTGTGCATGATCCTGACTGGTTGCAACTGGTCCACGCATCAGTTGCCAACCAGTTGTGACCAGTCCATTGAACAACTAGTCTTTTAATCCTTAAAACATCAGATTCATGTCAGGACTCACAAATCCGATGTGAATCCGATATTTTAGGGGTTGTAATATTTTATCCAGGTGAGTTTCCACACCTGCATGTGCCACATAGATGCCATATGTCATATTATGGTGCTTTCTAGTGTCAAATAAACATACTTTATCCATAAACACATCGGATTCATGTCCAGATTCAATCAGGATTCAGTTAGGATTGACCAATCCAGGTTAGTAAAGGTGTATCCACCAGTTTTTCAAAAGACTGGTTGTAACTGGTTACCAACCAGTCCTGCCAATTCTCTGAAACCAAAGCAACCAAACTGTTGGCTTTCTCAAATCTGATAGACTGCAACCGGATACAAGTCCAGTCCAGTCTGGTCTTTAATCCAGTACTGCAACTGGACTTAAAAACACTAACTACACCCACACCACCACCACAAAGGACATGACTATGACATGCACATGACTGTATGACTCAGTAGCAACAATGGTGACATATATGTCATGACCATTTGCACTCACAATTCTTGTGGGTATACCTGTGCAGGTATGGATATAGGTATACCTCCAAACACCTGGGACTAGTGTTTTGAAGTCCAGTTACACAACTGCAAAAAGACTGGCAACTGGACTGGACTAACCTAAGCCGACCAAGTGTAACACAAAGCTTACTCTTCTAGACAGTGTTGTCTTCACAGCAGCAGCCAGAAGATGATAAGCTCCCTTTGGCTCAACTAGTGTTTCGAAGTCTAGTTGCGCAACTGCAAAAAGACTAGCAACTGGACTGCAGTTGCAGTTGCCTTGCTCTGGGACAAGTTGCAACTGGTGCACAGCCACATTACCTACTTCCCATAATTTTCCCTGATTTTCTAATATTTATTTCAATTTTATTAGACTATATTTCAGTTTGATACTTTTTTATGCTCTATACATGACATGTAGTTTTATAGAAAGCCATTAGTCACTAGAATATTCCATATCTATAGTTGGAAGCATGGTTCCCACGTGTTAGGGGCCGAAAGACCAGTATTTTAAAGACCAGTTGCTAGTTGCCTAAAATTTTAGGAAAAAACTGGACTGGATTGGACTTTTAATCACTACATGCATGCTCATGCTCAGTTGTTACACCCATGCCTCTGCCGCTACTGTCAGCACATGAGACTGGCCAAATACGATCCCATGCTTGTCAATGATCTCATTCAGTTACTGTGCAGTATGATGTGCCCAGTCAGAGGCACGTACCTTGTATCAAAATGACATTGAACCAAGAGGTTCCACAACCCCAGGTGTCATTTTGGCCTTGCCAATGGAGACTTCGAATACACTTGCACCCCATTGTTCAAGTTGGGGGCCAAGTCAGGACATGGGAGGTCTATGGAGAGGACAGAGTTATTGGACAAGGAATGAGGAGGTGGTACAGGAAGAGGAGAGGAAGAGGAAGGGGTGTAAGGTATAGTATCATAGTGAGGGAGAAGATTTTCTTGGTCAGAAAGAGAGAGTTCTTCATCGAAGTGAAGAGTGCCACTTACAGTAATGGGAGCGGGGAAGTATTCTTGGTCATGTTCCCAACCAGGGGACATGAGGGTGGAGGAGGCGTGGATTCAATGATCATGGCCTTGTTTTGGGAAGGGATGGTCATTAACCACATCAGCTTGCCACAGTAGACATGATTACATTTTCTGAGAAATATGTTGGCCAATCACTCATAGGTCCTGATGAAAGGGGGAAAGCATGAAATAGAGGTTCATTTTATTTGAGTATTTCTGATAATCTTAAAATCATCTTCCATATCCTTTTAGAACTTGGACACTTGCTTGACATGCAAGAAGGCATGCAATCTAGACTGAGATGAACAACAATACTGTTGTGGATGTCAAAACTGGTTTCATTGCAGTTGTTTACAAAAGCTTCCAAAGGGAACCAATCACATGCAAGCACTGATCGACAGAGTCTGCAAAGATAAAAAATTGTCATTAGAAAATGATATCATCTATGTTCTTTGCATGCCTGTTTGTAGAGAGAAGCAGCATGGCATGATAGGAAATGACTACTGACAGATGCCATCTGGAAAGCTTTCTAAGGTCTATGTGAGGATGGACAAACAGAGATCAGGTCTGATTGGAGAACTCATATTACCCTTGATGCTTTGAAACAAGCAAAAAGGGCATTCATATATTACGAGTATGCTCATAGAAATCAGGAATAGTGTATGTACTATTTATGGATATATAGGCAAAGTTTCAATTCTTTTCTGTTAGTCCACAACTTTATACAAGCACAATGAAACCCTTTTTGACTTTTGTCTCAACCTTGTGTTCTATTTTCTGATGGTAACCCCAGCTATGGGCATTCTGTAAATGCATAAAGAATTCTATGAACTTCTTATGAAAAGTGAGTGAGGAAAATCATCAAAGGAGAGAGAGAGAGAGAATGAAAAAGAGACCCCTGCTTTTTCATGCAAATCTTGATTATCATCCTTAACAAGTTCTACCAATGACCATATTAGGCCTACAATATCTTTGAAAACATTGGAGTATTTCTTTCCCTCTGATTAATCCTGTGACAACGAGCCTTGTGTAGTGCTAATTGTTCTTTTGACTCTTCTGAAAGAGCATGCTCATTGGGTGCTTCAGTATTTGATCAGCACTTCTGTTTGTATGTCTGTTTCATTTTTCAGGTGTTTAACATCTGTCAGAAGTGGCATGTTTGCAAATCAAAAAAAATGATTTCATTCAGTATGAAGGTGTTTTCCAGTGGATTGGTGTGCAATATTTGATGAATAGTAGTGAAAAAGACAAGCAAAATAAGCCAATCTCGAATTCTGCAGTTGTATAACAGAAAAGACATGTTTCTGTGATTCATTCAAAGGTTATGGAAATGGACAAATCCCACAAAAGTGTGTTATGTTATTTGGATGATGCATAGGAAGTGATTATGACATTCAAATGTACAGCTGTTCACTCTATGATTTGGGAGATGACTATTCATGGATCATAATTAATCTTGCCGACATCCATGATCCAATTATGCAAGTTCTTACTGGCACAGAAATTGATTTAGACCATTTAAATCCTTCTAGTGGCCCAGATGTATTAGCAAGGCTAAGCAGGATCTCAAGTGATCTGTATGCTGCAGTATTCTTTTTCCACTTCCCCATTCAGATCTTGTTAGAAGTAGTGTTTGGAATTTCTTACCCTGGTCCTCAATCTGACATACATTGTGTCAAGGGTGTGCTAGGAAACATCAAAGGATATATTGGGACTGTAGAAGCACAAGGATGTGGCACACTCTATTTGATGGTTGTCAGGCGCTCTGACTCATTCAAAAATGAAGGAATTGCTGTTGTCCATTGCTGTTGTCCAACCATTTTCAAGAATGAGTACATTTAGTTCATGTTTAAATATTGAGGTATATTGATGTGAGCAGGTATTTAATAAATAAAGCAATTGGGCCATCTTACACTGTGATGGTCCCCACATTGTTATACATGTCATCCTAGAGATCAAATGTATTACAACAGATATTGAACATGTCATATGCATGACTGACACATTGTGCATGTGATGGTCATAGGAGATTAGTCCCTTAAAGAATGATGTAACAATTGTAGAGATGGTGCACAGCTTATATAACAATGAGCAAGGGACATATATATCAGTCTAGGTATTGGAGGTTATGCCTCATGCTATTCTACACAATACTTAGGGTTATCTGTCATAAGGAAACATTCAAATAAGAGACAATCAATGAGTCTGATAATATGAGACAAGGATTAAGACAACATGAAAGACAATTGAATGATGTACCCCTTCCTTCTACGTCATATCCACCTGACCTCATCCAGGTGCATCAATTACTTGATGTTTTTATCAACTGCACCCTGTGAAGAGGCCATGAGAAAGTCATAATGAGGGACCACATCCGCCAACTACCTGATAATCTACAGGGTCTCAGAGTGGGAGCTCATGTTGGCCACCAGAGAAAGGATACTTTCCAATTGGACATCTATCTCTCCAGCTCCACATTATACTGCTCCTTAGAGTGGTTGAGCGCAAAGTTGGTGACTGAGTGACACAGATCCTCCTGCAAGAGGACATAGATTGCCACAGGAATCAGGTTCCTGAGCCCACCTAGGATTTTCCTCAACCCGGTTGATCATCTCATGAGGGAGACACCATTGGCTACCAGGTAGGCAGGAAGAAGGGCTCTCTACAGTCCTGGTATGTCATAGAAGACTCACATGAGCTTGTGCTGTATGACCATGCAGTTAAAGTCATTGTAAGACACAGGTTTAGAGACCTTGGAGGAGCAGAACACCTCAAACATTTGAGAAAGTTAGTTGCCCTAGACGAGAGCTGTGTCATTGTAATAGTCAGGTCTAGAGCCTCAAACTCTGGATTGATCAGATATTACAATTTGTTTTGTACTGAGCTGAATTTAAACATTAAGACTCCCCCACAGGAATACACTCTATCACCTGTCTTTCTAGGAGTGCAGAATTAGTCTAAGACCCTTTCAATGGTACATTCTATAATTTCATATTGTAGCACCAATCACTTAAACCATACAACAGTTTGATGAAAGCTACCAAATCCACCACCATCAAGTATCAAGGTCTTTGCTGTTCGTGTGTGAGTAAATAAACTCAACTGCTAAGCCACTGTGTAGTCATCACTATAAGTACAACCACATGGTGTATTACAAAGATCTTACAGGCACAAGGTAAGCTGACAGGTACAGTGATCCTTGCAATGATACAATCATTTGCACATTTTGTTAGATTAGAGCCACCCAATGAAGATGGAATGATTGTGTCTCAAATCATGATACAATGTTTTCAAAGACTTATGAAGGCTTAGTCAACCTCCCATTGATCAAACCATTTTGGACACCACTAACAATTGGCTTGATTGTCTATATGTAGTGCAGCTAATGTTTGATACCTTCACCTCACCCATGGGGGCAGATTGTTTCATAAGGAAATAAAGGGAGTAGACTAGCTGAGCCAGGTGATTCAAGCAGAGGCTTGAGAGTTGGCTAGCATGTCAGTCAAGATCTAGCCTGATCAGTCATCACTCACTGAAAAGATGCTGTCAAAGATAGCCTATTCCAACTGAAGATTAGTCTTAAATTTGTCCATGGAGAGGTCTTCATCAACTGGTCTATCAGCCTGGTAGGTATTGAGAACATCCAATATGTCAATAGTGGTGCTGAAAACCACCGGACTTGGGCAGTCATCAGGAGTGGTGTTGAAACTGTAGAGCTCTTGTAGGTATTACATGGGGCAACAGAGGAACTAGGGGCTAGCTAAGTCTAGGTGGCAGGTAAGTGTTCAACTAAAGAGCACTGGTTGTGTCTGAAAACTGACTTGTCACATATGACATGTGACTGGCAGTGCCCATCTCTTTAGTTTGGCATCATTCACCACTCTATTCTCTTTCAGACACAGAACTGATGTGCAAACTGTTTCTCTGGATATGTGGTACAAAAATGGAAGCAATGTAAATACAGTGTCAGTTAGTTCATTCATTCGATGTTTGGTTATTGTTTAACATCACTGTACAGTTTCTTGCATAGCATATACAGTCTCTCTTGTGAAGGTTTTTTTGTCAACCTTTCATGAATCAATCCTCACTAACTAGTTGTACAATGTATTTCTGTGGCTAGCAAAAATGTTGGACTTACTTTAATGATGTCCAATATTACCAATACTAGGTACATCATGTACATGTCCATCATACATGTGACCAATTGTCATCTGGTGGAACTTCAATGCACTTATGTTTCATATGACACTAGCATGAGACTTGTAGAAGGCAATTTTCTCACACTGGAATTTGAGTATTTATTAGGTTACTTGGGGGAGGGAGGGGGGGAATAGCAAAGCAAAATACACTATGGCTATTCCCAGTCCATCATGGTTGTGTCAAACACCTGATTTCTTGTCTACAAATGAATGCAGTGAGTATTCTTACAATGTTCTGTTGTTAGGATAATTTTGACATGTTCAGTTCCTATGTACGGTTAAAGTGTCACACTTTGACACTCAGACAGACTTTAACTGGCATTACACAATGCAACTTTATACAACCATGAGCTACCACAAGGTTCCCTATAATATACTTGTAGTGTACACCATGAACACTTTCAAGCACAAGGATGGATTGTCTAATAACCTTAGTTGTAATATCCACTAGGTGGCTATACTCAGTGGGCATGCCTAACACAAAGAACAAATCATAAAAGTGTTTTGGATCCTGGATTGGTCACTATGATCTGGGATATGTATAAGCATTTAGATCAGAGCTTGATCACTATATTTTGTACAGTACTTAAACATATGCACATCAAAATCATAAATAGTTCACAGTAATTGATTGTAAATATTTGTGGCTATATTACAAGTGTTCTTATCCAATGAAACTCCAGATCAGCATTTGAGTATTTGTATTGAGTATCTATCATTATCTGGATGAACACCTCCAAGTGGTTTCAAATGCACTTCCAGCACAGGGTGTATATTGAGTAAGCTATCCTCTTACCCATACCTGTCCAGAGCACCCACCCAATCCATACCCAAAGCACCTACCCAGCTGTATAACTAACAGTGGATGTGACCCAGACAAGTACCCAGACATACTCAGAACTCATGTCATACTCTAGTCAATTGGACTCCATATGGGAGCCTAGGACACATTGCAGAGAACTAGTGGCCCTAGATAGGTACTTCAAGCTGTAGTGTTTCAAAATCCAGTTGCGAACTGGTACCACAACTGGCAACTGGACTGGACTGGACTGGTTCAGCCTGGTTTGGCAACTGGACTGCAGTTGCAGTTGCCTTGAGTCAACCTAAAATAAAAGACTGGTTAGGACCAGTTGCAACTGGTTGCAACTGGTGTACAGCCACACTACCTAATTGGGACTACTTCCCCTAATTTTTATGTACTTTTATGTATTTTCTTTGAATTTATTGGACCATATTTGACTTTTATATGAGTTTGATGGATATATACTTGATATGTAAGTTTAAAAATATCATATCTCCTGTTCCTGTGGTCCATATCACTTGACCAAGAGGTGGATAGATAGCTATTGATCCATGGAATATTTCGTATATATAGTGGGAAGCATGATTCCCACAAGATAGGGGTTGTAACACCAGTCTTTCAAAAGACTGGTTGCAACTGGTCCTAAAACTGTTTAGGGTCTGCGACTGCAGGACCTGGCCCTATGACAATGCTCGGACAGCTTGGAAAATGTCACAAAATGTCGCAAGAGCAGTGTTCTAGCATGCATAACTATGTGTCAAGTTGTGCAAATCTTTACTTATTTAGTTAAGTACTGTAATCTGCCACCTATTTTTGAAATCACCAAGTGCTTCTTGTGAAAGAATGTCCAGAAGTCGCACAATACTGCCACACAAAACCACCACAACTTCCCTGGTACTCAAACAACTGCACCTCAGGCACCAGAATCTCGGTCTCCAATGACTGCTAATCTATCAGTCTACATCCAAGAGCGCGAACTTATTTCAGACGATCAATCAAATCAGAGCACATAGGACTTGGAAAGCGACTGTTTTCCCAGTCTGCAACACCAATGTGTTACTCTGCAGGTCAGGTCAACCCACTCCAAACCATCAACAGACTATCGTCAGACTGCGGCTCACATAAGTACATGCAAATCCTATGCCGTTGGCAACCCACCCAACTTCCTAACTTCTTGTAGAACTTCATTGATGTCAATACTTGAAAGTCCAAGGATGCTTGACTTAAAACTTTGAGATGCAGAGTTGAGGCGCAGAGCGCAACCTGCTTTTCTTCACATTTGTTCTCTCTGTCTCTCTCAACCCTGTCCAGGTACGATTTCAGGCAGCTACATTTTGCGACTCTCCTAAGCTTCCGCAGACAATGTCTTCCAACAATAATAATTCCACTGAATGCAATCCTCCTGCCCCCGTGCACTTTCCTGGTGTGTCCTACTACCATGAGGAGCAGGTTGGGGAAGGTTGCCATATCCCATCTCCGCTGCCTGTGCTCACACCTACCCGTCTACACACTGCTGTTAAGGTCACAACACGCAACATAGGACTTGTTCATTCCGCCCAGGCTTGCCGTGCCAGGTTTCTAGAGGAAATTCCTGCCTTTCCAGAAGAAGGTGACGACCCCTTCACTGCCTCTCCTCAGACACCACTGTCCTGTGTGCCAGCGTTCTATTTAATGGGGAGGCTACAGGTGAAGACATGTATTTCTATGGCAGAGCAGCCACAGGTGATGACCAAAGTCAGTCCATAGTCACTGCCAAGCCTGCAATGACTGTAGAGGTTGCTGGCCGATGCGATGAAGGTATGTCATATTTCATTTTCAACACTGTATCGCGTACACACCTGATTGTATCAGAGTACATGGTTCCCACAGGAGATGCCCCGTCCGGGCTGCCACAGGCGGTGAGCAAGGAAGGTAAAAGTCTCATTCTGTCATCGCACATGTTAGAGAAGCCAGGATTGTCGACCAATCATGAGAAGGTCCAGGCACGTGCACACACATCCAAGGGTAGCACAAGGTATAATACATGGGCACCATCTAACTATCCTTCTGTGCCTCCCATCATGGATGAGCCGGAGCCTATCATCGAGTCGCTCTTTTTTGATGAAGATATTCCACATCCTGCTGTTGGCATGCTTCCAACAGTGTTATCTCCCACAGATTTTGATGCACAGACTGATGGGGGTACAGGAGGGAGTTTGTGACTCACCAACGACCCCCCTGAACACCCTGAAACACCATCTCCTCCAGAGAGGGTTTCAAAATGGGCACGGATCACATTGCCTGCTAACAGTGGTGAAGGGCAGTACACCATTGTGGGCCAACCATCTGGACTTGTCATCGACACTCTTTAGGACACTTTTTAGAGGATCGACAACTAGTTTCATGAGTTATCACTCTTGTTGGCGCGCTTACTATGTTTTAACAAATTAGGATAATAGAAAACTATTACAGATAGGTTTAAAGCCTAAGTGAAAGCGACTATAATATTCTAAAATCTTTATATCAATATATATATATATATATATATTTAAATGGACACTTCCAAGGAAGGGCTACATTTTAAACTCGCTTTGCCTGATATGAAAGGTATGTAGTATGTGATGGATGCTCACAGACAAGGAGACTGTTTACTTTTACAGGTGGCATCCAGCTATCTCGGATCCCTGTAATCTATGGTGCCACCTCCGAGCCTGATTCTGCACACTCACATGCCAAGCAGATGTTCGCCAATCTGGCCATTGATCACAATAGTGCTGCTCAGAAGAAAAATGTTGCAATGACTCGCAGCAAGAAGAAAAAGGAAAAGCAGCATACTAGTGATGTCATCAGTATTGACAATTCAAGCGACATCACCATTCAAACTGCTCCAACCACAAGCAAGAATCACCGCCCACCCACCAGAGTTGTTGTCGATCTGACTGAGAATGCAGACCCGAGCAATGGACATCACAAACAGCCTATGGAGGTCATGATCATGCACCTGGTTAGGAAGGCCGCAAAATGAGAGTTAGAGATCAAACCAGAGGAACAGGAGGATCTAAGCTCCCTGTCAGGATCGGACTACCAGCCAGATGATGCTGTGGATTCAGGCCAGGATGTGGAGGGTGATGATGACAAAGGCTCAGTTGTTGTGGAGGAGCATCTCACAAACGTAAAAGGATGGTAACAGGCCAGGATGTGGAGGGGGATGATGAGGAAGGCTCGGTCATTGTGAAGGAGCAAGATGTTGCCTCTCACAAACATAAGAGGAAGGTAGACACCTTGCATCCATCCAAGAAGCTACTCGTCTCAAAGGGAAGTATGAGGCTTCTGATGTTCGACCCCTTCTGAGGAAGTGCGTGCATGTGAGTTCGAAGAGTCTGTTCAATTCTTCAGAGGAGTCAGATTGCATTGCAGGGCCCGTTGTGGGGCCCTCAAGAAACCTCACTTCGCAGGTAAGACTAGTAGGGTTCATCAGGGATAACCCTGGGGTTCCTGGACTCATACCCTTACCCTTACCCTCAAAGACCCTTACCCTCATTCAAGGGTAGGGGTAATGGCAAGGGTACAAGCAATGGGACCCTTACCATACTCTTGAGGGGTTTTGCTACAAATACTGGTATAATTTTCCCATTAACTAAAGTCAATATTGATTATTATGTATTCTAATCCTATCTTTCAATTTTCCAAGAAATCACCTTTATCTATCATAATATATATATTTTTGCCTAATAGGCAAGTGTATATTGGAGGGTCAGGGGTATGACAAGGCAGACCCCTACCCTTACCCTTGACATACCCTCACCTGACCCTTGAGGGTTACCCTTACCCCTGCTCTTCCCTAAAGGCTAGTGTATAAAAGTCCGGTCTGGTCTGGTTTTTGAGTGATGCAGGAAGATGTTGATTGGCTTGAGCATGAAAGAGCGGCACTGCAAGAGGAGGTACGTACCCTGTGCATGGGGTGTACATCCATTGGCCGGGTGGTGGAAGCCATCTGGAAGGAGGTAAGCAGGTCATTAACATCTCCAAGAGATGGTGGATTGGAGTTGGCGTTCGCACTGGCCCTCACATCATTCAACATATGTGGTGTTTCATACAATCTCTGCTACTCACGACAATGGTCCTGGCCACATTGGATCTGGGACTCCACCCCTCCCAGTTCCTTCACCATTCCACACTGGTCGCACACCAACTCCCACATCCTGTCCTCCAATACCTGCCCTTTGTCCTGCGACCCCAAATACACCAGCCTCAGTCAGGCTGCCTACTCTTTCCAGTGACAATCCAGCTGCAGCTCAAAGCACCATTGGAGGCTCACCCACCGCACCACATGTCGTGCCATCTCTATCACAATCTCTACCCCCTATGGAATCCCACTGCCACCTTCACCTTCTATACTGTTTGTAGTCACATCATCAAATGTGAATGCACCACTCCTTCCTCCACCTCCACATTCTCCATGCCCCAGTTCCACCTCATGCCTGCTTTCATCCCCACATTTTACACAAGACAATCCGCCACTTGCTCCGTGATCTACAATACCGACTGTCCCTCCGCCTTCTCTGCCACAATCCAGGGTCGTTCTTCAAGCCCAGCAGCTGACTGTTGAGTCACCCCACAGCCTTCTGCACAGGTGATTCAGTTACAAAGCCTCTCCCCAATCACAACTTTGAAGATGGCAGATCAGTCAGAGAAGACACCAGCAGAGACGGAAAGTGGGGAGACTGATATAGATATGCTACAGTAGATAGTTTTTGTTGTATTCTGATTTTCTAACTTCTTGTTTTCACAATACAATCTCATTGAAAAAGCATGAGGCTACACAATGTAGATCTGCCACTGGGTGACTCAAATCGTCTGAAATATAAATCACACAAAGTATATATATTTAAATCCTAGCTTTCAAGGATTGAACCATATACTATTACTACCAAGTATGGAGCTAAGATTGGCAATGTGGACAGAGCAATGCATTATGCAGTGGGACAAATCTTCCTCCCTTTTGAGTAACACACATAGCCTGCAGAGTATTCTCTCTTCCTCCTTATTGAGTTCCACATTTTCCATTGAATCCAGTAGGGACTCCATTCCCCATAGAGCCTGTTTGAAACAAACAAACTATGGAGGACATCCCAGTCAGATTGTACACACCTGGAAATAGGTGTAGGCCTCATCCTGTGTGGAAACCTCCAAATTCCATTCAATATCCTCTTCCTTCCACCAGGCTTTCAGAAATGTCAGTTCCAAGCAACAATTCCAGGTGGGAAGAAAACTACAAATCCCAGGAATCAGCCATATTGCTTTCCCCCAATTGATTATGGAGAGACTCTCTTTGAAAAAGTCTTCATCACCACCAAGGCCACTCATGCAGCAGGGGGCTCAATAGAGGTCATGCGGAAGGTTGACTGAAAATTTTGCACCACTTCATAGGATCACATACAAATTCTTTGCTTAGATTGACAAACCACCTGCTTGGCCAATGGATTTTCTTCAAGCTAGCCAAATGTGATGTAGCCGCGTCAATGCAGCAGGCCATATAGTATGCCACTATTTGTATGAATGATGGATTGAACCTATACCTAAAAGGTGGAGACATATCACTGACAAGGATGAGGTTGATGTATCTATGAAGTGCAGGAGATGGATGTTGTTTGAACCCAAAGATGTTTGGCAAGCCTTTTGTGTAGGTGTGGATCATCACACAGCCATGGATCACTTCCTTTTTGGGAGCATCTATGTAATACAATAATGAGGGGGGAGAGGGGGGGAAAGAAGAAAGGAGGGGAAGGGGGACGGAGGGGGGGA
>JBBPRM010000236.1:0-22527 GCA_038092995.1 Xerocomus minutiporus | reverse complement strand
AGAGTCGGGGGCTATATCGTGGCTGTCATGTCATCCTCGTCACGGTGACCTAACCTGTCCCCGTCGCAAGGACATGGTTGTCGCTGTAGCGTCGTATTGGGGGTGATGCAGTGCGAGGCCATGGTGGATGCGGTCGCGTGGTATGTCGACCAAGTTGGGCTCATCGACGGCATAGGAGGGCGAAGCATTGGCTGGGCGCACATATCGTCGTCATCGTCATCGTCCTTATTGTCACCAAATCGGGCAGTGTGTGCAGTCGCGCATATATTGGCACCGTGCGGTAGGTGCGTACATTGGGCTGCCGCGCTCCCACTCTGAGCTTGTCGCTGCACCAGGTGGTGGGTGCATGGTTCGTGCGTCAGTGACTTCCTGGCATCATTGATGGCGCGGGGTAATCGTGTCTGTATCCTTGTCCATCGTGCATGCATCGGCACCATCGTCCCAGGTGGTGGGTGTGGTTGTGCATGCGTTAGTGGCGTCCTGGCATTGGCAGGCTGGGTCGCGCTGTGGTCATCGCAATGTCCTTGTCACGCCATCCTTGTAGCGTCGCGCTCGTTGCATCCTCCACATCGCCACGTCGTTCGTTGTGTCATCATGAGTGGTGATAGATTCCACAAACTGGCCGTAGGCTTGAGGCCTGAGGGGGAAGCAGGGGGGATCCAGGCGTGTGCACCCAGGCCGGGGAAGGGGCGAAGGTGGTGGATCGAGTGAGAAATTACCTTGCTTGCAAGGTCATTTGCTGACGACCCAAACGTCGTTCACGTGACGAGTTCACGTGACGAAAATGATGTCATGCACTGCCAGCTGGGGCCCAGCTCACGCTATAACCGCAGAAAAGGTGACCGGTGTCACGGTTGTTGGTTATGACTTGAAGGCGTCGCACAGCGTGCTGTACCGCACCAAGTGGAGTGAAGAGGATCATGTGCTGCCCTCCTTTCTCTCTCTCTCTCCCCTCCCCCCTCTGTCTTAGCTCCAACACACTCATTCGCCACTGTTGGCGCATGGGCCCCATTTCTCGCCCCACTTGCCTTCAGTTTGGCTTTCTCATGGCGTCGTCTGAAATGGACGTGTCATGTGTGGGCTACCAGGTCACTGGTGGCATGGAAGTTAGTTAGGACATTTGTCGAGGGCCCCTGCCATGTACTGCCCATGATCAGTCGAAATAACCTTTGTCATTCGTCAAAGCCTGCGAGTGAATCTTCTCGAACAAAAGCCAAAATTATGTAACTCAGTACTCGTATTTTCACAACAACAAAAAAATGCACCTTTCCAATATCTCAACCAGGACTGGCACGTCTGAGAGACGGATCGGAATCAGACCGTTCTCTTCCGTTGCGTACACCATCGTCACCACGATAAATTCAGCTCGAGGAATTCGCCCTTCGATATGGCCCGCATACAGCCTGACCATCGCCCAACCGTGGTCGTAAACGCAAAATTCGTGCCCCACCGGCACATCAATCGTCATCTTGAATTCTTCGCCAACTTCATACACAATACCATCTTGCGCGTTGTACATCGCTTCCACCAACCGACAGTTCACCTTCTCGTCCGTCACAAGGTCGACGGTCGCTTTCCCATAGTCCGTGAAGCTGGCAAAAATATAACAGTCACTGGGGGTGTTGAACGAAGTCATGATATCACATGAAAACAAAGGAGAACCGATATCGGAACTAACCGACCAAATGCCACCACCCCATACTCATCCGACTCCAAATCGCTGACAGAAAAACCTCGCGGCCCTTGAATCAACTTCAAATTTCGCTGTGTTGCGAATCTCCTTCTCCTGAATCAAGCAAGGTTGTCGCCGACGAAGAAGGCACTCCAAGTTGATAAATGATGCTACGAGTTCAACTGTACAAATGACTTGTTCAATCTATTTTACCGGGACCATATTGGAGAGAGTCGGCATGTTCACGTGATTTGTTTACACACTCAGATTGAACTCCGCCCCCTTTTTCTGCGTGCCGAGCCGGCAATCTTTGGAAGTATGAGCTCACGGTGAACTTGTATTCTCAACAAGGTGTTGTCTTTCTCGTCCATACTATCCGGTGGTTCTGTTTATCATGTAACAGCGCCTGGTGAGATGAACTCTCCATTTGACGACCCACTGGTGCTCTCAGCTTCACCTCCCTCGATGAGAGGTGTATCTCCCACAAAATGGAGAACCGATAGAGACTCTTCCAGTTCCGTTGAACCTATCGTACGCGCCCGCGGGTCCCCGACCCACTCGCGTTCCTTGGGTTCCAACGACCCCGACGCATGCGAACGACAACGAACTCTGGATGTCCATATGGCCCTCCAACTCTCCCGTGCGCGCCGGGAGACAATCGTGCAGCCTACCTCCCCCTTTGATGGTCCCGGAACGGGCGCTGGGCCCCCGTTCGGATCCTATTCCGCCGTCGAACAACACGACCTTCAGTTGGCTCGTGGGGAGGAATCGCTGGTCCTTGATCAAGAGCCTATTCTCGGCGGCGCGCACAACGCAGGACCAGGTTCGGCGACCGCTCTCGGATTAAATGAGGCTCGGGATCCGTCGCTCTTTGCGGCCATTGAGAGCCAGTATTCGCTCCCGGATCGTCAGGATCCAACATCATCTGTGTTAGGCCTTCCGCGGTATCCAGTCACGTCTGCCCAGTCTACGTTTGACTTTGCGCCGTTGGAGAACTTTGCCACAGAGGAGAAGGAGAGTCTGGGTCTGACGTCTAGCGGTCCACCAACGATCCGGGTGAAAGGACATAAGGACGCTGGGCAGCCCACGCTATCTGGATTGCCTGGCAGTTCATTCGACTCGACTGCTGCTCCCCGGCGCCCAAGTGCGCGTCAACGCAAGCTGAGTGAGAGTGCACCTATGCCTCGACTACTTCGTAGAAATGGGAGAGGAAAGGTGGCGCTTTTCGAACATCAAGCCAACGAGTCTGTCTCGGGCTTCCCTTCTAGACTCATGGCTACCGGTCAGCTCAGTGCAGTCCCCTCGTCAGATGATGTCTCGGGCATGTTCTTCCAATACGTTCCACCGGCCCCTTCTGCAGGTACCGGTGGTATTGGATCTTTCGGTCATGATAGACCATACAGATTCTCATTCTATTCCAACGCCTTGTCCGCGACCATTCATGCCCGGAGTCTATGTGAGCTACCGGCAGAAGGACAATCCTTTGAGGATCTGTTCTGCGGCCTACCCTCGCCTTCTCCCAGACAAGGCGATTCTAAGGGAGGTCCACCGCTTTTTGCCGCTCCATCACCCGTACCGGCTTCTCGCCCGGGTTTCCTTATTTCAAGTGGACGGAAAACGCGAACGAGCTCCGAGGGGCTGTCAACGAGCTACCGTAATGGTTTCTCCGGGCGTCCCGCGGACAATGGGCCTGGTCGGCCCAACGGTTCCGGACCGGCGACAGGTGCGGATACCGAGGCTAACACATGGTGGCTCGATGTACAAAGTCCCACCGACGAAGAGATGAAAGTGCTCAGCAAGGTAATCGCTTCCACTTTTTTTTCACGCTGCATATATACCGTTCACACGGCATTCGCAAGGTGTTCTCCATCCACCCCCTGACTACGGAAGACATCCAAATGGAGGAAGCTCGCGAGAAGATTGAACTCTTCCGGAATTACTACCTCGTTTGTTTCAGAAGCTTCGATCAAGATCCGTACAGCCCCACCTATCTCGAGCCCTTGAACATGTACATCATCGTCTTTCGCGAGGGCATACTGTCCGTGCGTCCTCGTCTCTGCGATGCCAATAGATGGCGTTCGATCTCATTGTGTGTCGTGTCAGTTCCATTTTCATCCGACGCCACACCCGCAGAACGTGCGCCGTCGGATTAAGCAACTCAAGGACTACATCAACGTCACGTCGGACTGGATTTCCTACGCCCTCATTGACGATATCACCGATGCCTTTGGGCCACTCATCCAATCGATCGAGTATGAAGTCGATTCCATCGACGAGCTCGTGCTCATCCTCAAAGGCGCCGAGCAAAGTGACATGCTACGCCGGATCGGGACGTGTCGAAAAAAAGTCATGGGCCTCTTGAGACTGATGGGCAATAAAGCGGACGTTGTCAAGGGCTTGGCAAAACGATGCAACGAAAACTGGAGGGTGGCACCCACTTCGGATATTGTCGGTCTTTTTTTTCCCTGCGCGGCGAGCGGCGCTGAATTTTTTTTTTTTGGCACAGGGTCTCTATCTCTCTGATATCCAGGTATGCCCTACCTCCGAATCTGGCACGAGCGCTTGTTGAAGCCGACTAGGACCACCTGATCACGATGACGCAGAATCTGAACCACTATGAAAAGATTCTGTCGCGGTCACACTCGAATTACCTCGCGCAGATCTCCATCGAGATGACGGACGCCAATAATCAGATCAACGACGTCTTGTCCAAGCTGACTGCGCTCGGTACGGTGCTCGTACCGATGAACTTGATCACGGGTGACGTTTTGTCGCGTTTGCGTGGGTCTCTAAACTGACATGGCTCGGTAGGTCTGTGGGGAATGAACGTGCACGTGCCGGGACAGGATATCATGGTCCGTCTCGCGTTTTCGTTTGACTTGTCTGACCTGAGGTTAGGAGGGGTATGCGTGGTTTTCGGCTATTGTGGCTGGGCTCGCTGCGTTTGCGCTGCTTGGGGGATACACGACGTACCGATTCATGGTCCGACGGTGAATGCGTGCGTGTGCCCACAAGTGGAGACGGCGAGACCCTGGAGATAGCCGAGAGACGGGAATGAGGGAAAATTTGTCGCGCCCTGACCGTCCTCGTTTTGTCGTCGCATTTACCTGCATGGTCGCGGACACTTTGAGCGCACTACTTGATAGACTGGAAGGATTATATTCCGGGTAGCATATCGGGTCACATACAAACTCGCTGGATCACACCACATGATTTTTATACAAGCATCATTCCTGCAGCTTATCTGAAAAACTAGCCGAAGGGAAGCCCCGGGGTAACTAATCCCATTTTGGATTGATGAAGAACAAACTGAATAGGTCACCAAGCGATAACGTTACTCGTCTGCTTTGCAAATGCAGGAAACCAAACGACAATTTACACCTGGCGCTTGCCTGGCACGATCACGTACACACTGATACACACGAAAACAACGGAGAGGTCAAGCCCGTTCGTGTCGCATTACAGACACCGTCGCAAATGATGGCATTCATAAACGCATATGCATGTAGAACCAAATGCAACACAATTGTGCTACTCGACAAACAAATTATTCGTACACTGAAGGAAGAGAAATAAAAAAAAAAGGGAAGCGAGGAGCGGGGAAAACAAGACGTAGAGACAAGACTAGAAAAAAAATCCATATGTTTGACAAAGCACGATTCTATTTCTTGGGTAAAACAAGCTTGATGGAACGCAGTGGTGGGGTATTCGAGTGCCCAGACGTGGATGTTGACGCCGACGTCGATGCGTGAGGTGGTGGTTGCAGTGGCGCACTGCTACCAAACGGCACAGAAGCCGAAGGTCGTGGTGAAGGCTCCGTGTCGACGGGTGACACGATCATCGCGAGCGAGGGTGAGAGCGTTTGTTGCATCGCACGCGCAGGCACCGTTGTTAGTGGCAACACTGGCGTTTGCGGGTGCCGTCGCGCTTGCTTTGGCGATCGCGAACCAGACGTCGGTGTCGAACCAGAACTGGGGCCAGAGTGGCTGTGGGGGATGTCTGGCGGCGTGGGCGAGTCGTCCACGAATTTACGCTTCTTCCCGTTGTGTGGAGATACGGGAGGTGGCGCAGGGTGTGGCTGCTCTGGCACTTCCGAACGACGAGCTGCGGCAGGGGTGCTATGCCACTGGTTTGACCAAGGTGGTGGCGGTGGAACATGGTGGCCATTAGACGCCGGTTGTCGCACCAGCTCATAAACTGGTGTAGGTGGTGTCGGCAGTGGCAACGGCGCATGATGCGAATGAGAATGACGGTGTTGACTCGTGGATGGTCCAGGATCAGCAGATCGTGACATTAATTGCGTAGGGAGGCTGCGCTGGGAAGATCCACCATTGGTAGTCTCAGGCTGACCCGGCGTGAACCGTATAAGCTCAACAAAGAGCGTTTGTGTGTATGGTGGAAGCATCTTGGTGTATACAACATCTTTGCTAAACGTGTCCAACATGGCACTCGTATTCACATATGTGTCTGGGTCCTGGTTATCTGTAGGATAGTGTTAGATTTATTCTTTCTCCCAGGAAACGGAATAAAATAAAAATAAAACCAACCGATATGCTTCACCCGCACCTCCGAATAAATATACGGTCGGTTCTTGCGCAAACAACACAGTGGACACATGAACCGATTTTGATGTTGGCCCATGGCCGCGTCGACGGGGAAGAATACACAGCCGGCATGGTACCGCTTGTTACACAGTTCGCATTCCACAGTCGGATAGTTGAGCAAATACGATGTGCGTCCTCTGCATATACACCGCGTCCCATCGAGCCAGTCACTGTCCACGTCCTGCCCAAACGTGAACCGGGGCCGTCTCCGCTTTCGCACACGAACTGGCGTAGGTTGACCGGCTAATATACGGTGCAAACCGGCGAGGTCGAGACCAAATGACACTTCCCGCGAAGGTGATACCGCAAACTGGATCTTGTACAGCTTCCGCATGTAGTGGCGCACCTGTGGGATGTACTCTGCACGTTGGTTACCAGGTTGGGAAGCAAACGTCAAAAAGTGTCCGATCACTGATGACAGGCGATCGACACAATGTACAACGACTTCCAACTGCTTCCATGCGTCCGAGTAATTTTTGGTGATGTCAGGGGCTGAAAGAAGGATTTGAGGTAGGAAGCAAAAGTGCCAGCTTCGTTCCTTGTGAATGGCACCGTTCCAGTGATGGTGATCGCAGAAGGGACATGATCCACCGTTGGCCGCGCAGATGCCGTGGAATCGTGCAAAGCAGTGGTCGCATTGGACCGCATCAGATTGTGAACCGGGAGGTGGAGGTCGAACAGGAGACGTGCAGATGCACGTGAAATATTCGTCATTCGGGGGAAGATCATCTTCGGGCCTTGAAGACTCGATGACGTCGTCAAGGATCGCCTGACCATGAGCACAGCCATGCTGGGGACAATACCACGGCAAGTCTTCCAACCACTTTTGATGCAAGACGAGTTGCGCATCTAGCTTCTCGAAGATGGGCAATGAGAACATTGAGAGGTGTTCTCGAGCATAGGTCTTCCACTTCTTCATCATCTCGAAGATGTCGGTCTCATCCCGGTGTTGGTAACGATTTCGCAGAATCGCCTCGCAGCGATTCTCGAGGTCGAGCGCAAACTCGGCAGTCTGTTTGAGATCTCGGATGGCAGGGATGCTAAAATCTTTCTCTGCACGTGCCACAAACCGCATAACTTCCGACACCTTGGGCTTCGGACCTTGGCTATCCGGTGACAGCCACGCCTTTGCCTGCTTCTCAAAGTCCTTGGCCTTGTTCCGCGCAGAGAGCAGCCGATCATAAATTGTGGCATCAAGAGGAACGGAAGGATCCATCTCGAAAAATTCGTCGAGCTCCTCAACCGTCTTGTACGGTTGGTCGAGGATGTGCCTTGCCCTTTCTCCCCAGTCATCACCTGCCTGTTGTCTCGACTGCAACGTCCCAACAAACTTGTTGTCCTCGCCAAGATTGCACGTTCGGGCACGTGCGAGGAGCCCGCGGACGTCCTCCAGCGTCGTGGTATTGTCCTCCGCCTTTTCCTCAAGCTCCCTCACGAGTTGCTCTCGAGATACAATCTTCTCGACTTCAAAAATTTCTTCGAGGTAGACGTTGACGGAAGAGGCATCCATGAGGAGTCGCTCACAATCATTGATATACGTGTCACGACCATCAAGAGAACCATCCTCCTCGAGTAGTGCTGTGGCTTTGTGTTGAATTTCTTCCGACTTTTCTGCCAACCCACGCAGTTGGCCGATCTCTGAAGCGTCAAAACCGAGCGTTTCTACCTCCTTGAGCAGAGCATAGAGATCCTCCAAACTTCGGTCTGGCCTATCGCCTGGGTCCCGGTCGTCAAACGCGGGGCTGCTGGCCTCATGAAGAGGAGGTCGACCACGAGAACGGCGAGAACGTTTGCGACTTTGTTTGCGGATGAGAAAAGTATTGGCCGCGTCAAGCCACTCGTTGGCGCGATTGACACATTTCCTGAGTGAAGCCAACTCGGGCAGGTAGTGATTTATCCGTTCGCCCTCTGCAAGGATAGCCCGAAGAGAACGGAGTGGCGGTACGTCACTTTCCGTTAGAACTTTCTGGAGCTTGGCCTTCCATGCGGCCGGAATAGCTGCCCGTTCGGCCACCTTGGCAAGGCTTTCTGCTAGGTTCGTGTCCGAGAACCGCAGCTTCAACACGCGCTGACTTATCGGGTGATCACATAGATGCTTCGCGTGCTCGACACATACCACCTCGCTCTTGCAGTGGCAAGTGACTTGCGAGAGATAACAAAAAACCTTGCAGTATACGCACTGAGATTGGTCTTCGGGACTGTCCGCTTCTTCGAGCTGCTCCACCATGTCAAGGGTCCGAGCAACCTGGCGAGACCCCAGTTCGCGCTCAGTCATTTCCCTCAGGCAGGGCTCCAGCCTATAGCCGGTCGCATTCAGCGGGGAATACAACATCCTTGCACAGATCATGACTCACCATAACGCCGTCTTAATTGACGTTGACTGCTGCGTGATGGTGACTAAAAGTTCGTCGTGAGAGAACACGGGCAATTTTCTGTGCTCTCTGTAACGTTGCACACATTCACGGCCGTATGGCAACCAATCGGGGAGCGCAAAGTTAACTGCCTCATTGAAGTTAAGCTAGAGCCGCACAAAATCAATCCTGTATGATCGATCAATCGCGTGTAAAACGTACCCCATGATTAAACCCTGCATGGTAAGCCTTTGGAAATGTGATGACAAATTCGCCTGCACGTTGGTTGCATGCGTACACGCGGACCCCAGCATCAGTGAGGCGCTTCGGATTCATCAATGTTACCAGCTGAAAAAGGAGATCGGGCTGTGCTTCGAACAGATCCGGTGCCTCGCTCTTGATCGCGGCTTCAAATTTATCTGCATCTTCTCCTGGGATGCCGTACCAAGTCTTTGTCTCCCCCCAATGTTCTATATGAATATGGACAATCATATCACCTTTGAAATGAAAGAAAAACGCGACACCCACGGAAGTTGATGCTATACGTATAATGATCCTACGCGAGCCATTACGAGTGCGGCCTTTGATGACAGGAGGCGGCAAATGCTTACCTCGTTGTGCCAGCAGAAAGTGGAAAATACCATTCCTACATAGGTCCATGGCACGGTCATACCCGAAATGTCCGATTTGATGAATCGCAACAGGGAATTTGCTAGAATGGGCATATTGTTCAGATTCCATGGATCCTTGGAACCAGGATCAAGTGGGTGGGTCTCCATGGTTGGCATGGCACTATCGCGGGGAAGTCAGGAATGTTCAACGGTGGAAAATCGCAAAAAAAAATCGTCACCCGCGACATACCTGCCATGAGTGGTCGAGTGGACATCGGCTCCGTACTCGATTTCAACTGTGTCGTTCGGGGACTGAACAAGTCGCCAGAACTCGTTCTCAACATCACTCTCGGTCACCAGTGTGTTACCGACATAGTTCACCGTCGGATCATTGAGATCTGGCGGTGATTTGTGGACGGGTGGGTGGGACGTCCACCACCGGCGGCGAAACTCAAGATCCCTAGCTTGGAAGCTTGAAAGACAGTGCTCCTCCCCCTCATCGAAACCAAAATCGCCGCCTGTCCCAAATAGGCAGGTATGACAGAACCATTGGTCCTTTGGAATGGAGGTCAAGGGCGGGTCCAAGCAAAACATGTGGAAGCCTTTGTAAGGTGAGACACAACCAAAGGAGACTAGACAATAAAATCTGCCGTACCGCAGTCGCAGCCGTCGCAGAGGAGCATTTCTTCCTCGTGATTTTTCTTCTGACAAACTTCACATGACTGCTAGTCCAGAGTCAGGGGGTCAACTGACTCGTTTAAGCGAGATACTTACCTCTTGAGTTAATTTTGTCTCCTCGTCTACCTGCGACTCGGGCGATACCGGTGACATCCGGGTAGCCAGATTCCGTCGCTTACGTGTAGCTACTCGGCAACCTATTCTGTCATCTGTACGGCAGGAAAAACAAGAAATACATACGAGAGCTTGGGTCGTGGGATGACAACTTTGTATTCCTTCTTGAGCTCGTACCTTCGGCCCGGGAGCCATTACGCTCCTTGTACTCGCCATCATCTGGGATATCAGACAAAGCACTGGAAGAAGATGTTAGAGGACTAGAAGGGGGCGATGAGGTATCGCGATTGTATCCATTACGGCTTCGCGTCGTTTGAATATTTGAGTGAGTTTTCAGGTGAGGATCACGATTTGCACTGGGTGAGGTAGACAACGTGGGTGAATTCCGCACTCGATCACAAAAATGCTCGTATGGCAGAATGATTCGCGTGTAGGAATTCTTGATCTGAGTGGATAAACCCGGTATGCCCCTGTAGCCGAGAAGAGCGCCCAGGTCGCCCCATTTCCGGTTCTTTGTGACCTATCGTAAGAATTAGCGGTAGTAATTTTTTTTGTGGCGTGGCACGATGCATACCGCATCATAACCACCGAGTTTGTGAACTTCTTTGCGGAGGAGCCAGAGGTCGAGAGACTTGTGGTTGATCGTGGGTACGGAGACACGTGGGTTGCCTTGCTGCTTGTGGAAGCGGTAAAGCTGCTCCAAAAAATTAACCTTTGCACGAGATGAGGCCTCGATGGAATTGAGGCGCTGCAATCGTGTCTTGAAACGAAATGTCTGGCGGAAATGAATACATATAAGATCGAGACCAACGGAACGAGAAAAATGCGGCAGCAAGACACCAACCTCTGTGTTTGTGACAAAAGGCATTTTCCAATCGACTGGTGGGACGACTTTGCAAATGCCATAGTTGATAGCCTTTTCGGATATCGAGCGAATATAGGACATAGGGTCTTTGAATTCGTCTGAAGTAGGGAAGAAAACGGGGCAATCTTCTAGGCCAAAAGGACGGGGAGATGTCCGTAGTGGCTGATTTCTCGGACTCGAGGTCTTTACGGAGGAGAGGTCGAGGGAGGGTGAAACAGAAATTGTGGTGTGATCACCTGAAAAATCGTCTGAGATGTCCTGCGAAGAGACATCGTCGTTATCGTGTGAGGAGGCGTGATAATGGAGAGCGGCAAGTGCGTGAGTCTTTGATTTGCGGGGCGCGCGCTTCGAGCTGGAGGCGGAGTGGTCGGACATGCGGGAGATGGTGGCTGAAGGAGGATCATCCTGGGACATAATTGGGATTGCGCCCTCGACGGGGATTGAGAGACAAGAGGTGAACGAATTTGGGGGTTTATTAGGAAAATCGGAGGTGTTGTTGGTGCGAGTGTGGGCAGTCGGTGTGCGGGGTGACCTTACCCTGCGGGACGGTGTCTGTCTTGAATGAAGGAAGGAATCCATGTACTTGATAGTAAAGAAGCAAAAGGAAGAGCGTGAATGCGCTCCGTTGCGTTGGATGTGTGGGACTTGGCGGGCATTGAATTTGGGCACAGAGTTATCGTGTCGCCCTGCGCACTTCATCGTGGGAATAATTACTGTCGTTCGCGGACTCCAATTTGCCATTGCTTCCGCGTCCTGCCAGCGTCCCTCGACAGCCCACTTACATGAGGTCCATCCTGCCACAAAGTAATCTGAAACGTGCTTGCAATGCGACACCGACCACTTCGGACACCCGGCGAATCCATACCAACTAGAAAAAATAAATACCACCCCCCTGTGTTCACCATGGTCCCAGTGCGGCCAAGCCGTCAAATTAACCTTGATCCCCATATGAAACAACAAATATACATGTAGCGCTTTGATTCGCTGACGGCATAGGCAACCAAGCACAGCAACCTGACACGAATCATAGTGTGTCCAAAGTATCCAGAAAGGGGAACATACATTAGCCGAACCTTTCGAACAAAGCCAATCACCCAGCAGCCGCTTAGCAGTTCCTTGGGATATTGATTATGCTCCGAGATGGGTGGAATTTTTACGTACCATCGAAACGGTAGTGTGGGACATGCCTTTTCCAAGATCATGGATCAAAGTAGGTAC
Organism: Xerocomus minutiporus; assembly: GCA_038092995.1. Lineage (NCBI taxonomy): Eukaryota > Fungi > Basidiomycota > Agaricomycetes > Boletales > Boletaceae > Xerocomus > Xerocomus minutiporus. Next base: position 10,414 of record JBBPRM010000236.1, on the reverse strand, counting down.
GTGCAACTCCGAATGGAGATGCACTGCCAGACAATATAAACAGCGCCTGCAGTCCCCGCCCCTCGCGCAATGCACACGACTCACATCATCACTGTAAAGCGAATAACAAGACTCAATTGAACAAGCGACCCAGAAAGGAATAAAATAAAATAAAAGGAAAGCCCCCGGTGGGACTCGAACCCACAACCTCCAGATGATCTATTTAGAAGTCTGACGTCATAGCCATTAGACAACGAGGGCCTTTGGTTGTGGTTCCGTCTTGGATATATTGATCGTCCATTCAACTAACTTGACCATGGCACTCCAAGGCACTCTGTCATTTTTTTGAAATCATCCATTCAGACGACGCGAACAAGTCCAAGTTATCAATAGCTAACGATGCAGGCGTCCAATCGACGCATTCTGTGGTGCTCGAAAATGCGGCAAGTGCTTTCCTTTCGCGGATAGGAAACTTACCGCCTCATTGCTTATCTGCCACCAGGCCAGGACTAAGCATTAGGTTCAGCGTAGTCACCTCGCACCCCGCCGGTCGTGCATTAGCGTAATAGAACCACCACGCCGACGTGTCGATCAATCAGATCCCAGTCGCGAGCGTTGTACGGTACACATGTCATGCATGGCCTTACAGGTTCGTCTGCTCCGGTCCCCACTTCTCTCCGTCCGTTATCGCAACCGGCGCACATTGAGGGCTTACTAACACCCTCGTGTTTACGGCAGCGCGATAGAGTCAAGTTGGATGCACGTTCCCCATCTTCCATGCTATCTACGCTTCCGAGACGAAGTATCGGTCGTTCTGTTCGCCATCCAACATCCGCGGTTGCCGAAACCCTCATCCTCACCATCAGCCCGTAGCTACCCGTCACAAAGGACGATCGCGCAGGTAAGCGCGCACAATACCCTCAGAGATGTCCCGTTCACTACCCATACTTGCACCCATGCCCCGATCGCCTTGCGGCAGCGTCGAGTCGGCGTAAACCAGACAACTTCTATGAACAATGAATGAAGCGAAGCAAGGAATAGTAGCATGCTGACAACGCCCTTGTTCCTCAGAAGAGGGCCTATAAAATGAGCCCCTCTGGTGTTTTCCCTTCCTCGCCCATCAACCACACACCCGCACGCCCATCAGCGCCTTGTGTCAACTGACCTCATCCGCCCACCACCACCTGTTCCCTGACGTTATCCCGTCCAACACCAACGCAACATGGGTATGAGATTGAGAGCTCTGCAGCATGTACAAATTCTTTTTCTCATCTCCCACTCCACCTCATTTAATTCATTTACAGGCACACGCTGCGCGTTACTACCGCTCGTCCGCCTACCAATTCGAGCTCGACTCAGATTTCTCCTCCATGTCGTCCGACACGTTCGACGAACCACCCGCCAAATGGTGGACGTGGTTTTGTTTCTGCCTCTGTTTCAGGGGCTGGTAACACGACCGGCTCGGCCTGTTTGCATTATGTATCATGTCCGCGGACATGGCAGGTAAATCCGTTGCCTACCCTCCGTGGCCGTGTTGACGATACCACTCCAAGGAGCGAAAACACGAGATGCCACTTGACGCACGGTGCAGGAGGCTCAAATTTATACCATTAGAACGGGGCCGGGTTTGTTTTTGAAAGACGCCAACTGTAAACTATATATTAGTTGTATTTCGTACCGCTCTCTTTCTCTCTTCTTTACTTACCTCACAACGTTGCTGCTTTCTGTAACAAGTCACACGACATTAATAAACCCAGCAAGGGTCGAGCCAAATTAGATAGCGGGTGCGTGTGGATACATGTGCAGTGCAGAGAGCAGTGAATACACTGGATGGGTATGTAGGCATTTATTATGAAAAGAACAAAGGAATCAAAGTAGCAGGACGTCTAGCCAAGATACCCTCCCCAAGGGAACTAGTCTGATCAGGAAAATCCTCGTATCGGTAGCATGTGGAAAGAAACTCAAAAAGGGAATCAAGGAAAACGTGCAAGGAAGAAGGGGAAACGTAAAAATTATATATACATATGCAGGTTCCAGCCCAAAGGAAAAATATAGGCTTTCTTTGTGAAAAAAAAATCGTGACCGTCTATGTATAAAAAAAAGAGTCATGTTGCACGTCCATGGAGAAAAAAAAACAAGAAAAAAGGGGGACGACGACCGCATTCATTTCTTGAGCGCACGCAACTGTGCCCTCAAATTCGAATTCTCGGTTTGCATCGAGTTGAGCTCGTCCAGCAGCGCGATCCGCTGTGTCTGCTCCGACCCATGCATCGCCTCCACCTCCTCCTGAGCTTCCCGGAGCGCCTTTTGACACGCATCTAGTTGACCCTCGAGCTGCTTGCGCACCATCTCGGGCGCGGCCACGACCTCTTGCGCGAGAGTCAGCGTCTTGGCGCTCAGCATGTTGTTAGCTTCAGTGAGCTGTTTACAAGTTTCGGCTTGATTGGCGGCGTGCATCTCGACGTCCCTCTTTTCCGCTTCTGCCCGATCCATGGCGGCTTGTAGGTCCTGTATCTCCCGCATCCTGAATCCCATTAAACATGAGCCACACGACCGTCAAAAGAGTTTTTCCTTTGAAAAAAAAAAGTTCAACAAAAAAAAACGTACAAGGCAGTTTGTTTATTCTGTAGAGCGAAACTATGATCGTCAAGGCTAGAGACATGCTTTTGATACGTCTCCAGCGCCGCGTTACTCTCCTCGGCGAGTTTCTGTGCCCGCTCAGCGTTCTTCTTGAGCAGATCGTGTGCTTGCGCAAATCGGATCAGTCGTTCGATCAACGCGCGGTCGTCGATCACTAGGGCCTGCACACGCGCAACAAATGCCTCGAGGGAGAACGCACCGCCGACGGCAGCCTGCGGCGACTTCGTGTCGTAGAGCGCCTTGAGAGAACGAACGTCCATGTCCGACAGGGAGGGTAGGCCTGATCTGGAGTGCGGACCGCCCGGGCTGGACACTGTCGAACCCGATCGGAGGTGGCGTGGTGTACCGATTTTGGCCGACCGCAGCTCAGGCGCTGGTAATACGGCCCAGACGGGTTGCAAGAGCGCCACCACGTCGGCGGCGTTGCCTTTGTATTCGATCGGCGGGCCGGTATGGATGGACGGCGCAGTCAGTTCCTAAAAATGAACATTAGCATCAAGTGGAACGCGAGTCGATCGGAGAGGGGCAACCTTTACCCGAGTGCCCAGAGCGAGGGCTTCCCGTCTTGTATCGTCTCTTTCTCGTCGTGTTGCCTCGAGTTCTCCTTGAAGCTGAGACACCATTTGCGCCTGGTAATCGGCGCGCTCCTTTGTGACCGCCGAGAGATTCTCGAGGTGGGTTCCGATGGACTCCAGTAGACCCTGCAACGATGTATCCCTAGATGTGTGATCGACACGGTGAAGCTGCATCAGCATATGAAGAGTCTCGATTGCACCATTCAATTCCGCTTGAGCTTCGCCACCCCCTCTCAACCGATCCAACTCATCCTCCACCACAGCCTTCTCTGCCTGCCAATGTGCACGTGCCTCATCATATTCCACTCGGAGGGCCGAAAGTGCCTCGTCCTTTCTCTGCAGATCCATGTCGGCATTTTCCTGGACTGAAGCCAACATCCTCTCCATTTCCGTGGTCTCGTCGCTCTGCTGCTCCAACACCTCGAGTCGTTGTTCAAGCCTTTCCACTTCTTGTTCCCGCTCTGCCAACCTCTGCCTGTCCTCCTCCCATTCCGCATGCTCCCTCGTCAGCTCGTCGCAGCGTGCCTGAAGCTCCTCGAACTGCGGTAGTTCCTTTTGGAATGCGCTGACCGTGTCCTCTGCATTCTGGAGCTCCATGCTCATCGTCGTTTCCATCTGTTCCTTGTCCAAATGAAGATGGGACAGCTCGCGTGCCAACTCGGCATTCTTCTTGTTCGCTGCATTGAGAGACTCGGTAGCGGCACGCAAGTTGGCTTCGAGCGTCGCGATATCGGACGTCGATAAGGGCGATTTGGGAACTTGTGCGTCAACATGGCCAGCAAACAAGTGGGCGCCGTCAAACTTGGATGGAGTGGATGGGGCACTGACGGCCGAGCTCAGGGTCGAGTGTCGGTTCAGCGGGGTGGCGAGCGACGTGTCTGGTTCGGGTGTACCGTTGATGGAGGGAATGATCTTCTTTTCCATCTTGTGCACAGAGTATCCCAGCACACCGGTACGGTGTTCGAGCAATTTTCGATACACCTCGCTCGTCCGCTCCGAGACGCGCAATAGTTCCTTTTGTGTTGCTGCGACCTTGCGTTCGGCGCTTTCGAGTTGTTCCTCTGCCTGTTTCGACATTTTTCTGTGTGCTGCGTTCACCTTGGACAATGACAATGCCGCGTCACGAATCTTGGTCTCGAGATCGAGCTTTTTCTGCATTGCCGTGAGTCGAATCTTGAGAACGTGGTGCTCCTTGAGGAAGTGTCAAGGATGCGCCGGAAGTGACATAGATTCGCATACGCACCCTTTTTAGTTCTTCGACTTCTTCTGCGCAGAGTATTTCGCACTCGCGACTGTCAACGACGGCTTCGCTGGTGAGCAAACTCATGAAGAGTTCATCCCTTATATTGACCGGCGCGAACGGGTGTTTCCACCCCGTGCTACTCTCCGGTGTCATGGGCAGCCCCAGACTTGCCAGTGGCACATGAGACGACGGGGGAGTTGACGAGCCGACATAAGGTATGTATCTGCGCGTCGGTGAAGCAACGCTGACACTGTAAGATGCGATACTGCCTGTAGGCGAGCGTGCCGAAGCAGGCGTCCATTCCGGCCTTGAAGGTTGCGTAGAAGCCGTCTGGTCGCTCGTCGGAGACGCCACTTGAGATGTTTTGGCCCGTTCTTTGCGGATGACGAGACCTGGGATTCCCCCGTCTGTAAGTGGTAACTCTTGAGGTGCCCACGAGGATTTTAGAGGAGGAATGGGCGCGGTCGGCGCGGGCGGGGATACTGCAGGTGCTGGCGGTAGGGGCGCGGCCGGTGGTGGTTGTGTGTTGGGCGCGCCTCCACCGAGAAATCTTCGGACACCGTTCATGTATTTACTGCTCGACGTCGCCCGCTATGACATTCAATGTTGTCGTTGCTAGTGATGTTGGACAGACTTCCGGGATTCGGCTCAAGTCGTCAGCAAGCCCAAGTTGTAATTGTCAGCTTTGCTGGGCCGACTTACGTTCGTTCTCGCCGACCGTCAACGTCACAATGCCCATCGTAGAGTATTGACCTCTTTCGCATCGCATTCGCTGCATTGAATGATACTTGCATCAAGACATGTCGTTCACGTTTCAATGGCCCCGCTTTTCCGACCAATTTCATTCCGATGCCATCCAAATGCTCAACAATGCCCTCAACAAGGGAAACAAACCACCAGTAATTGCAGATAAGATCGAGGTTGTCGAGCTGGAGATGGGCACCCAGGTTCGTGGTCGCCCGCTGTACCCAACCCATGCGCTCACCGTCCATTAGCCGCCAGAGCTTGAAATCCGGGATATTGGCGATCTCACCATGGATCAATTTCGCGGCATATTTCGTCTCACATACGCTGGAGACGCTCACCTCGTCCTCAAAACCAAAGTACAGGTACAAATGCCCTTTTTGATGCATCGCGGCTCCCGAGATGATACTTTGTACAAAGGCAAATCCCCTGAACCACAAGCAACTCGACATACACCTCATGACTGGTTCAAGAGGAATGCTCGCAGCGAGAGAACCTCTTGTCGTACCCATGCTTCTTCGTCTCTCTCATTTCAAGCTCAACTCATACGTCGTCCTCGTCGTCTCCAAACAAAAGGGCATCACCCTCGTATTCAAAACAGACCCTCTCCAAAACGTGGACATCAACAGCACATTTGATTCGATAGCTGTCATTCAGAAATTCATACAACGTGAAATCGAAGGGCAGCTTCGCCAGATGTTTAGAGAGGATCTGCCAGGTATCATCCATCGTTTGAGTCAACAGTGGGTAAAGGCAAAGGTGGAGGCACCGTATCTCGACAAACGTCCACCACCCGTTGCGCTTCGGCCGTTTGATACCAGGCGTGTTCGCTCCATCTCTGGGGTGTCTGTCGCAAGTTCGTCTCGGAGGACGTCAAAAAGTTTTGTATCCACCCAATCGACTCCGGTTATGCCACCTCCAACCGAATTCACTAGCTCGTTACCTGACCTTGAAAACTTTGACCCAACATATGGACTCCGTCCAGAAGGGCTTCCTATGAAGAGTGTTTTCTCGAGTTTTGGTCGATTGTTCAAGCAAAACAAGGGCCTTGCAGATCTCACGGAGGAACAATCAGAAGGCGATGAGGAAGAAGAAGAGGCGGAAGAAGATGACAGAACGTCTTACTCGGTGGTAGACTTTGCAGACACTTCCTTCGACGACTATTCGCCACCCGCAAGTCTGACGCCAGACGATTCCGTCACCGAGTACGAGACCATCCCTGCTGTTGGCGGGGGTACCATCACCCGCCCGCGGGTCTACCATTCACAGTCCATGCTCCAGCCTCCAGCGGAAATATCCCGAACCCCTACACGGATATCACGTTCCATCACGCCAGAGAGTGGCGAGACCCAATTTTCGCGATCGAGCAGCAGCGGGCTCGCGCACTCTGTCGAAACACCACCGACGACTGCTCCTCCCCACTCCGTCCACAGCCTCGACTCGAGCCACAAACCGCGCCCGCTCTCATTCCGCCGTCTCTCTGTCTCGTCCTCCGCCCCTCTCGACCCGTTCCACTCCGGCTCCCCGCCAGCACACCACACCGCGTCCGAAGGGGACCCCATGATCGTCCTCTTCCCAACCCTGAACAACACGCTGCACCAGCTGTCGACGCTCAGCAGTTCAAACCACACATTGTCCCCCTACACCCGCTCGCTCGAGCACTTTGCGGTGCGGAGCGGGCCCCCGCGCACGCTCAACGCGTCGGGGGTGCGCGCGCCGCCTGAACGCCGCCCGGTCAAGGCGAGGCGCAAGCGGACGTACTGCCTTGGCGGGAAACCCTCACAGCCCCAGACAGAGCCCGAGCCCGAGCCTGGACCTCCACCATCCTCGCCAGTCCTGTTGCCGTCCGAATTCGACCCGTCCGATATCGACCGGTATTTCCGCTCGGGAGACGACCCAGACCTACTCAGAGAGCCGAGTGTGTTTGGACACGATCGTGGACACGGGCAAGAGGTGCATGGCACGGACGTACGCGCGTCTGCGCTGCCTCGACATCCACACGATGCCTACGAGACGCTGCGTCGGCGGCGTCCATAGCCCGCTCTCCCTCGTCGTATCACTTGTTGACCTATGTATAAACCTGCTTAGCACCGCTCCACCACCGTCATACACACATCCGCACGCAGTTTTTTTTTATTTGTATGCAAACTAGATATCGATATCCATCGCATCCGCTTTTTTATGGTTTTGTTTTTCTGTTCGTTGGACCACGTGTATTATAACAAAATATATTTGTCCTCCTCCCTGTTGACAGCGTACTTGGCACTTGGGGGTGGGGTTTGCAAATGCTCAAATCCTTCTGATCCTCTGCCAAAGTAATGAAGCAGCGAGGGAGTCACTTTGGACCTATTTTCCAATCATTGACAACTTTGTATGCATCCAACTTCGTAGCATCGTTGATTTGTTTTAGACCAACGGAGCTGTTCACATCATGTCAAACCCTTGAAATCATCTAACGTCGTCGTCTACTTAATAGTATTCATCCGAAGAGTCTGAAACATAGAATTCGAAGGGGTAAAGACTAGCATCATCACCCATGTCTGACTCATCATCTTCGACATGACATGCCACCATGGTGAGTCGAGGACAGAGCGCCTTGCGGGTAGCCAGTGCATCGAGGAGCGACTGTTCAGAGACATCGCCCACTGAAAAATCATCCTGGGATGCAAACGTAATATGATGAAGCTCCAATTCCTCCAGCGCCGGCACAAATATGTGACCTGGAGTCGGATCATGGTCACTGCTAGTGATATGTCCTCTCGGAGTCCCCACCGGCTCGTCAGCGGGGAGGGCGAGCAAAGAAACCAGATTAGGCATGTAGCCTTCACTCAGTTTCATGTGTCGTAATCTGTGAAGGTGGCCTAACATCTTCCTCCAAATATCGGGTGAGAGTGGCGGGTAAGTGACATTAAGAGTCTGGACATCTGTCAAGGGGATAGAGCAACATATGTCGCTTGTGATGTGATCCCATTTGCTGATTGTCATTGATTGATTCCTTTGAAGAAAGATCCCAAGAGAAAGGCCAGAATCCCATTGTGGGCGCGCCATAGACACAGAAGGATTGCAATCACCATGCTCCGACGCACACAAGGTGAATGTTGAACGGGACGGGGTATAACGAATCCCAATGAACGAATTGTCGGGCTGAATGACGACAGATCTTTTACTTGGCTGAATCTTTGTGCAAGAACTAAAGGAATCTGGGCATAATCTTCAACGGAGGAACCGTCTTCCGGTTGAAATGTTAGCCTGAGTTCTGTTTTCAATGGGATGTTTACGCAAGATAGCAATGCAACAACCGTGGAAAGTGGAGCGATGACGAAAAGGCGAGCAAGACGGGGTAGACAGATTTTCGGGGAAACATCGAATGCACTGGAGAGAAATCCGCAGGCACTAGCAAGAGCATGGGCAAGATATAAGGTTGTGAGGCGTTGCATACGGTTCAGCATGGGTAGAAATTCCCCTATATTCTGTTTGGGAATAGGGAGATGGTGCAGGAAGAGCGTTGTTAGTCCACTCAAGTTGGGTGAATGCCATGGCAGCGGACAGCCAGTGAGCTTTAGTGTACAGAGAAGCGGGATATCCCTATCATTGATTGTTAAAGTCCACTCGGAAGGAAGGCTCCGACTCCCATCGATATCTAGGATCTGCAAACGGGGAGCGCACAAGGAGAGATTTGATGTAAGAACCTTGGCCGGGACGCATAGACGCAGCTCTTGAAATCGTTCTGTATGGCACAGCAACTTCTCCACAAGAGTCGACCACCAGGGGCTGGTTTTCATGCAATCAAAGTGGATGCATATCTTCAACGATGCTTGTTTTGATCTGGCCACTAATTCTTCTGTCCAGCGTAGCGATACGATGAAGTGATATGTCCAAAGTGTTGGGCAGTTTAGGGCAACATCGCGCCAATGGCGGCAAACGTATGAGACGTTAACCCAATGAGGGATACGAAAAGTGGAGCGGACGTTGCTTTCATGATAGTCGCGTGCGCCATGGATAAATATGTTTGCGAGAGTTTCAGGGGGAAGGCGAAAAATAGGCAAATATGAATTCTTTTGAGCGCGGAGGTTGGACGCCAATATCAAGCACTTGTTGATCTCTTCGTCAATATATGCTGGGGCCACGGCCGCCATAGGTAGTCTCTTCAGGCGACTAGTGGAGGGTTTGATGACAAGATAAGTTGTGTACTAACTTCTAAGGAGTCAATGCAGGAGTCAGAATTCGCATTTTAATTTTTGACGCGACATTCAGCGACTTACGGGACACAAACGAGCGATATTATACGGTGTGATTATAAGATCAAGCGACTCCTCGTCTTCCAGTACTTGCTCTTGACGTTTTCGAGGGTTGTGGCACCGGAGTGACGCGTGACGGAGGATGAATTAGCCACATTCAAGTAGCGTCACACCAGGGCTCAAGTGTTTGCAGAATTGAGGGGGGCGTGATTCAATGACTCTCGAACAAAACATGTATAGGGCCTGGCATCTGAAATGAGATACGGTACAAACAGTGTACTGAAAACAGTCTCAAGTCCAAGTTCCTGTTCGACATGATCCAATTCCAAAAAGAAAGAAAGCAAACGTTTAATCACTCCTTGCCAAAGCCAACAGTTTCTCAAAGTCTGGCGTACCCAATCCGGTGACTACAACGAAACTCGTCGCATCAGCCAATCACGAGATTCACACCCGAAGCCAAGTCACGGCAACCTACCAGGATCCCAGCCGACGGAGGCATTAAAACCCTCCGTGCCACACCCTGGATTGTTACCCGATGTGATATCGTTCAGTCCAGCAAGTCCCTCCGCGTACAGCCACGGGTTCAAAAAGCCCAGAGGAGGTTGGCCCGCGCTGATCCGTCCATCGTTGACCATAGAGATGATCGATGCAAACGTAGGAGCGGCACAGGATGTGCCATGCAATCCCACTGTTTTACCTTGATGCACAACGGTGAAGTGTGCAGACTGTGCGGCGACGTCTGGGATGCCCTGTGGAATTAAATACGTGAGTGTAAAATGGCTTCATCGTTTGGGACAGGCTACTTACACGACCGGCGCTAGAATAGTGTTTGTTAGATTTGAATGTGAATACAAAGCATGAAATCCTCACGCATTGTACAGGCCCTTATACGTTCCGGGGGCAAGGTTAGTCAGATACTCGCTTACTGCCACTTCCTGGTATTTGGGTCGAGGAAACTAATGGCAGCGACTGATCGTCACGACAGCACAAAATAT
>JBBPRM010000235.1:0-22633 GCA_038092995.1 Xerocomus minutiporus | reverse complement strand
AAAGAACAATAAATATTGAGACCCGTAGGTCTACCACTCCGGAAAAGCGTGTCATCCTTGTGCAGGGGCCATGCTAATCTTCTCTGTATCGTTCCAATTTTATCGTGTGCAACCCCGAAGGGTGCACTAACTAAATGGACAGCAAGAGTGCTGTGACCATAATTTTGATTTATTCTGGGAAGACCTGAATGGAGGATTACTTTATATGGTAGTCTATACATTCCATTTAAGGCAACTCTCAGGGCCCCGAAGAGCAGACGTTGGTATAAGACATGCATCACGGTGTCCAGTCATAAGATCAAATCCAGTCAATGTTCTGCTACCGCTACGCCACCGTGCCCTCGCCCCTCAGATGACACACTGGACACCCTTGTCGTATCTTGGCACGGACGACAGACGCACTGCACCGTCACACCAGAATCAGTCAGCCGTCAGTACACTGTCTCATCATGCAATGAAGCAACGCAGCACTCACAATGCAATCTTGGCGCTGACTTCGTGCGCCGGGCGAGTGCGTACGCCAGCGTCCAGACTATGCTCGGTATACCGTGGGAGTTCGTCCACACCGTCAATGCAGTTGGCATGTACGACATGTCTGCACAGGAACAGCAGCAGAAGGTCCTGTGGTGACCGTTGTAGTGGCTCGGTACACAGTAAACAAGGGGCTGGAGCTGGAAAACCGGGTGCATCAGCGGGATTGTGCGTTTGCGCGTCGGCAGCGGCAGACAAGAGATGACGTACCGCTCAGGAAGAAGCCAGCGTTCTGACCCTTGCGTCGTATATTCGCAAGGTTGGTCGAGTCGCCATCCAGGATTGCCTGACAGCCTTCTAACAGTGATATTTGTAGCTGGAAGTCGTGGAGAATCTTGATGAGGGCTTCCTTGAGACCAGGAATTTCAAGGCCGTCTTTGATCCGACGAATCAATCGTATTGGGTCGATCTCGGCACCAACGTTTTCCAGCAGTCCACGGATAAAGGCTACCAAGAAGTTCTAAGCAAAAGATGAAGGAAGTGGGCATTCAACGTACTCGGTCGCGTTTCTGCGTATTTGAGGAGGTCCTCCCAAAGATCATCATCATTCTGCTCCTTGGCGAACTCGATGGCCTAGAGAAGGAACCATGAAGATATGTCTCACAGGTGCTTCGATATGCTCGCCTGTTGAACGTCACCGATACGCTCAATGATGAGTGTCAATGCCTTCTTATTGTTTCCCATTCGACCAAGAAGGAAGACCATCTCTGGAACCAAGTCACGACTCCTGCAGATATTATATGCCTATAGGATGTTAGCGATCTCAAAGGGAAATTACGCAGCACGGGCTTACTTTTTCAAGATTATAGTAACTACTCGCTCTCATATATTCGATCAACCTCGATGCTGCATATTCTGCGAAAAGTGTCACTTGAAGATCCGCAAAGTCAGATGCCAGAAGTTGGTCTTTCTTAAACAAAGCGTCGAGATAGTAGAACAAGTACAATGGCCGAGGTTGTAATTGTTGCACAACGCGTCCCACCTATATACGACCAGGTGAATAAAACTGCTTACCAGTAGAGTAAAGCGACATACTGGTATCGAGTGAGTATGGTCCACGAGCAGCATAATTGCCTCGCTTTGACTTGAGGGGTTTTCATTACCTACTTGCTTGCGTTCTCCGTTAAGTTCCCAGTCGAATTCAACGAGAAGGAGGGCTTGGTCTTGGACGTCAGTGAATAAGTTATGCTCTCTGATGAGTTCAAAGACATTAGGTCTCCGTAGCCGCAAAAAGAAAGGCAGAGCTTTGCCATATTGCCTGTTTGCAGTGTACCTGAACAATCGGGTCAGTGGAGGGCCATATGTGTGCGGACGTTCTCACAGATCAGCAAGGCACTCCATCAGCACAACACCGTCAGACCTCAGGGACTGTGAAGATGACAACGAAGACCGAGTCCTGTCTAATTCTGACTGAACTGCAACAATAACTGCCGAAACTTCATATATAGAGTTTGGCCACTCCCTGATCATTCGTAGCAGAGCCTGTGATAACAAAAATGAACGTCAGGAAATGCAATGTATATTCAGCTAACCTGTTTATCATGGCTGAGGAAATGGCCAAGTATCATCTCGTAGACTAGGTGCCCAAGCTGAGGAGCAGCTGTTGGAACATACGGAATGATTGCCTGAAAACCTAAATCAACGCTTCTAAGCATCGTGATTTGGAACCCACCGGCAACTGGTACTTCTGTGCAAACACGAATATCCATTCTTCCCATTTTTGAGCATTTTGACCACAGACCTTTGGACACAGTCGGGCGGCTTTAGAAAATTCCTCTGTTACGAACGAAGATAGGCAGGGGATCAATAGAGAAAGGAATATAAACGGACCTTCTCCGATGAGGTGCTTGATGTAGCGAGTACCAATTTGGACAGGATCTATCCTGGAATCCGGTGTTTCGGAAGCCCGCTCATCTTCCCCAAGCTTCTCCACTTCATCCAGGGCTTCCTCGAATCGTTTGTGCTCCACCAGCCAAGCAATGTGGTCCTTGCGATCTCTCGGTCGGACAAGGACAACGTCCTTTGGACTAACTACGACATAACACCGCTCGTCTTCTGGACTGACAGGAGTAACTTCAGCCAGGAGATAATCATTGCAACCCCATGCTTGGTAATTGGTCACACTGAGGGCATCAGCGGTGAGTTCTTCGCCAGAACGTGATATGATACGCAATTCAGGGCGTTCTGCAGTCTTTCGTGCCTGACGGGCACGATCGTCTGTCATCTCGTCGCCATACGAGTCCGGAGGTTCGTATGCAAGGATTAGGAATGACGTCAATGAGATAGCAGAATCGGTAGTGCCGTTCTCTGGGGGTGACTGTTGCGGGGACATCGGATGAGGGAGGATACCAGAAATCATGCAGTCCAACTGAAATGCGGCAGTGACCTCAACAATCCAGGGAGGAAGTTTTGGACCACCCGAAGGACGTGAGCGTATTCGCGCAACTTTGATGTGATCAGCCCAGACTATGAGCAATGTGGAATCATCCTGCCAGTATAGCGTGGACTTGAAGAGGTCGGCCCGAGGACTGTCAGGCGATCGGTCAATAAAGGTGATACGAGATTGTGACTGTGTGTCGTGTATCTTGACTCCCTAATTGACGTAATTCAGTGTGATCGTGACAGAAGGAAAATGACTCACAAGATCATTCGCCCATGCAATGAAATGTTCTCGCCATCGTATATGCCATATGGGACCCTCTCCTGAGTGAAGAACTGTTTCCTTATGGCCAAGCCAGCCTTTTTCTCGGAGAACTAGTGTACCCGCCATACCCCCACACACAAATGCGCGAGACGTCTTCTTGGCGAAATGAGGTTCAAGGGCTACGGAGCGTATTGGTCGTTTCATGTCAAAGACATAGGATTCGGTTGTAGATAGTGAATGTACGACGACCTGCCCTGGTAACTGACCAATCAGTAAGTTGAATCTGACTGCGATGGATTTATCACCATCAATCGAAGCAGTCGCAACGAAATCTGCGGTGCTATCCATCTCTATGTCGCTCACAGAGGCCTGGTGCGGTTTGAAAGACTTGATACGCTCCCCAGCCAGATTGAACACGTGAACGATGCCTCCGTGGGTTCCAAGAGCCTATGATCACGATAAGGCTAATACATAGACTGATATTTCAGCAGCGTGCGTACCAGACACTTGTTAGAAACTGCGAGAGCAGAAGCCGAGTCCTTTTTGAGGAGATCGTTGACGGGACCACCCATTCTCTCGTACTTGAGAAACGGTTCCTCCTCCTCCTCCTCGTCATCTCCGTCCTCCTCGTCGTTCTCGTCGTCGTCGTCTTCTTCTCCACCATCGTCATTCCGGTCATGCCTTGTCTTCATTTCCGATAGCTCGTCCCCAACACCCTCCTCTCCATCATCCGACTCCTGTCGCTCAGCATCAGCATCCCCCTCGCTTTCATCTCTTTCACTTTCCTGCTCCGCATTCCCATTTCCGTTCGTCCGACCGTTCTCGGCACGGGTGCCTAGTGTCGCCAACTTTTCTGCAACTGACTGTGCTGGGTGGCTAGTTGTCTCTTCGGAATTGCTAATCACTGCGAGCATTTCTGAAACGTATGAACAGAATCAAGAAGACGAGGACATGTAGGATGGTCAGACGAACACCTGATCAGGAGCACGCGGCGCAACTTTGCCGAAGTGTTTGACATTGTTGATGTTGGGTCACCATACTAAGTACAAGCCATGGCAAGCGGATCTACATCTCATACTTCAGTACCACATGTCATCTTCCTGCGTATCAAACCGAACGATCATATAAGGCTGACAGGAATCAGTCATATATCGCGACCAAAACCACATGTACTTCCTACAACTTCACTACCGACCACTGCAACCGAAGATACGACAGCGCAGCTGCCTTTTCCATTCGCTCCAACTTTGCATCTACCCTAACACTCCCCTTTGGGAACACTTCTCCATCCCAAAGTGCACGCCAAGATTCGGGGCTGTGTTGAAACATATCGAATTTCCTGCCAACAATTTCTTCATGGACCATCCCCTTTCGCCAGCCCCCGGCATGTTCACCGCATATCACGGATCCGGGCTGAGGGGACAACAGTCCTGCTAATGCTTCGGCCAAATGGAGTTGATTTTCCTCCGAAAACAGGTGGAAGAAGTTAGATGCGTAGATTACCGCACATCGGCCAGCGAGTGGATTGAGCGACGTCAACCTGGACAAGTCTGGTCTTTCCGTTGAAGGAGGCTCATTGAAATGCGGCACAATTTGCAAAATGTCGGGATTAAATGCATCCCCGGCGACAAAGTTAATCGGATATGTTTCTGGCGCCGTATTGAAGAGGGCGTGACCCATGCCATAGAACTCTGGATATTACTTAACGTGAGTTTCCATCTTCGTGAAATTATGATCTGATTTACCTTTCATCAGATCAGTTATCACGACATTCTTGAGTGGGAATCCATCTGCCACCGCTTTCCTCGCGTCTACTCCAACTAGTGCGTGTAATCAACATTTGGGGGACGAGGGGCCCGGGGAGGGTAACTCACAGCAACAACCGATATCCAACAGGATCCCGTCTGGACGCTCTTGACCAAGCTTGATGATCTTGGCATAATCTGGCAGCGTCGCAATCCCTAGTCTGGATAGGAATCAGGACGCTGAAAGCTGTGGAAGGAGAAACTCACTGGAGGAACGTGAACCACCGAATGCATCCGTAAGGGAATATCTATCCCAAGATTGTGATCACATTTCATAGCGCACTCGAAATGCCTTTGCCGCACTGACCTCATATGCATTCTCTTGCACCTTTAGAATGTGAGTCCTAAGATCGTCATCGTTGTCTATGCCAATCTCCCCTTTGAAAAAGGTCGCTTGCTCTGGAGAGAGGCCATATGCTGCATCGAGCGGTTCAATATCGGGCTTGAGGACGGCAGAGACCTTGAGATCCCCAGCTCCAGCACATCCGGTGAGGCTTTGGGTGTGCATTGGTGCTTACACTGTGAGTTACAACCGACAGCGACCCTTATATCTTCAGCATGACACAGCAAACCAGTACACATAGCGCTCTAAACATTGAACCTCGCCAGTGATCCATGTGGTACAGTGGCGCCCAGCTCACTGCCACCCAGGATCCCAAACAATCACTATTGTGCATTTTCAGTGGCTTGCATTCCGAAAAGATCGCAACACGGGCGTATGGACCTCAGAGTCGGTGAATAATCTGTACTCTGGTCCAAAACGCCGACTATTGCTGACAACTCCCTCTTATTCGTATAGAGTTCGATAAGTACCCCAGGCGCAGATTGGTCCGCCATTGGCCAGACAGTGCCTTCGGGAAATCTACTCCAAATGTGTACCGGTTATCAATTTATTTCCCTATTGAAGCGTAATGAACGTTTGTACAGAATCGTGGATTTATGAAGCCTTCACCGTGAATGCAGGAAAAAAGCCGCTCTGACACTCTGGTCTAGTCAGAGCTAGCTGCCCGTAATCTCTTCCAACAAGCTCACTCGATTTTAAAAGGGATGGTCAAAGTGCGTCTACTGATAGATTTTGTGGCGCTTATCATGCATAACGTAAGTACCAGTGCTATCAGAAATTGATCGCAGACTGACCGGGTTTCAAATCACGTCAACCATGCAGCATAATATGCTGCGACTATTGAGATAAGAATAGAAAAACCACAAGTTTGACGCACAGGTGACACTGCAAGTCTGCAACGCAGTGTCAAGGAAGCGCCTTCCATGAGATGATCCAAAGGCTTACATAAAATACGGCCCAAGTCTGGAAAGAACACACAACAGGTGTATATAACGCGTTCTCGACGCGGTCGAACCGAACTAACCTCGATTTCGGTTCAGAAATGGGGCAGTTCGATAGATCGAAGTGCAGCAAACTCGGCTGCGTGAACTCAAACGTGTGTCCAAATGGAGTATTTTAGATATCATTATCTGTTATCAGTCGACCAAACATCGCCTAGAACCGTAATCATTTCATCTTTCATTATTCCCCGTCGCATCTTGTCTCTCAACAACCATGGTCGCTCGTGTTCAACGCCCCGCGCCAGCATTCAAGGCGACAGCCGTCGTCGAAGGTGCGTTCAAAGACATATCCCTTGCAGACTACCTCGGAAAATGGTAGGGCCTTGTTCACTGGCTTTAGCTACATTTTTTTCTTACTTCTTTTCTTGACAGGGTTGTTGTGTTTTTCTACCCGTTGTAGGCTCTAGTTAAAACTTGCAGTGACCGTTACGACGAGCTCACAGTGTTGTCAAAGGGACTTCACGTTCGTCTGCCCCACCGAGATTCTTGCGTTCAACGACGCCCTTCCTCGGTTCCAGGAATTAGACACCGTCGTACTCGGTTTGTCATCTAGCGACGCAGTGCGACAATGTCACTCATATACCCATGCTGAGCAGGGGTCTCGACCGACTCGCAGTACTCACACTTTGCCTGGGCGCAACAGCCGAGGAAACAAGGCGGCCTTGGACCTGATTTGAAACTCCCTCTTATCGCAGATAGGAACATGCAGATTTCGCGCGATTATGACGTTCTCATCGAAGATGCGGGCATCTCTCTCCGCGGTCTCTTCATCATCGACCCCCAGGGTATCGTTAGGTATGTGGGCATGTCACACTAAAATTTGCGCCCATTCAAAAATCATTTCTAGGCAGATTACGGTCAATGACTTGCCTGTTGGTCGGTCTGTCGACGAGACGATCCGTCTGTTGCAGGCCCTCCAGTTCACGGTTCGTTTTGAATATCGTGTACGTTTGTGTCGGTTGTAATGGAGTGGTACAGGACAAGCACGGTGAGGTCTGTCCTATTGGGTGGACCCAAGGCAGCAAGACGATCAAGGCCGACCCCCAGGGATCTCTGGAGTATTTCACCGCGGCTAACGGGGATGTCAAATTGCCGAACGGCACTCGCAAAGACTAGATTGACCATACCCTCTAACCACTCATAGAGCGCATATAACAGTCCTCCCAACCCATATGATCCATTTCCTTCGAATGTCCCAATGTCCCCTGTGGTTTGTATTGATTTTGTATTGATGTCGTGTACCTTCCGTATTTGCTCCTTATTCACCAGACAACCAATAGTAGTGATTTCTTTTCGAAACTGATCGATGCAACAAGTAGGACTGACAGATGGAACGACCATTAAGTTCTCGATCGCTACTAGCTTATTGTGTGAGCTGTATTATATTGTACACGTTGCTGAGTGAGGTATAGAACCGAGGGTCCAAGCAGAAGGTCATCTTGGTGCTTTATGTTTTATGACCAGGGGAGCTTGTGTCACAACGACCACAGCAGGTCATCGGGGATGCACAGGGCGCAGTACATGTGTGTATAAGCGATATTATTGGACACAGGGGAAAGTAGCGCCTTCGTCTGCATGACACAGAACCAGGCTTGCGGCCCGAACGATGGTCAACGAAAGGGTGCAAGCAGTTCGAGTATGTACCTCGTCGGTCGTGTAGGCACTTTGGGATCACATTGATAAGGAGGGAACAATGGCCAAGGTTCTTAAGCGGGCATGCATTTGCTTGAGCTGCTCTGCAGCGAGAAGCCATAAAAGATGATCCTCTGGTGAGTAGACCGGCCAGAAACGCGACATACCTCATCCCGTCAGCTCCAGATATAAGCTCACATACCTCCCGATTCACATGAAGTCTTCGCATCAGGTACGTAGCCATCCACGGTCGATCGACGACGCAGAGGAAACTGAGCGAGGGGACGTACGCAGCCGGCAATCACCAACGACTTTCATCGTGACACGTTTTTCAACCCCACGTGGATGTCCGACCTAAATATCTTTTCGTTCTCCAAGGACGGGACAGTCATGCGTCCCGGGACATACGCATTGGAGTCTCATCATGGGGATGGCGGTCATGTGGAAAGTGCGTGATGCGTGGCAGCGCCAGATTACCCATTGCGAGTCCGCCCACGTCTCGCACTCCCAGGGCTTCCAATCAAAGGATCCGAAACCATGGAAAAACGTGGCGATTATGGAACAAGACGACGCTGAGTTCGAGGCGCGGCGGGCAATGGCATTCGCGAGGATGAACACGGTGGAGGAGTGGGAGCGACAAATGAACTATGGGTATGGGCAGCGAGGGATGCCAGTGCCTTACGACGTGCAGCCGCAGGCAATGTACCCTGCCCGCCGCCGCCGCCTCCCCGAGGGTGGTGAAAACGTAGTCAAGTATGATCTCTTTGTGAATGTATCTGCTTGCTTCCATTACTTGTTTTGAACGCACTGGATCGTGTGTCATCCGTGTCTATTCCCTGTGTGTGTCAAATCAGAGACAAGGGCAGAAGATGAAAGGTATTTCCAAACCTTATACTTGCATTGCTGGTGTCACGTCACAGATTGACATGCAATCGCGACCGCATCTGAGACAGGAATAATCAGTTCCGGCCTCTGACTCGCAGTATGAGTGCAGGCCATCGTGGCCCTTCCTGGTATCAGCCACAAGGCGCCGCAGTGCACCATCTTGCAATGGCCTATGTGCACAGACCCCGCAGCATCCATATCAGTACTTCAAGCATAAACTCGTACGAAGCTGCTTCACGCACTAGCAATTTGAAGCGTGTTCAAACTGTGAATTTGCGCACTTGGAGTCGAGGAGGCAAATCTAGAGCCTAAATTTGGCAAATTTGGGAAGGTCCAAACAACTGTACATAACGCGTTACCAACGCGAAATTTGTGGCAATTGGTCTTTGCCCTTCTTCCTCTTCCTTTGCTCTTCCTTGTCATACCCAGCCATGGTCGCTCGTGTTCAATGTCCCGCGCCCGCATTCAAGGCGACAGCCGTCGTCGAGGGTGCATTCAAGGATATCTCGCTGGCGGATTACCTCGGGCAATGGTAGGCCTTGTTCGCCCCATTGGCGCCGGCTTTTACTACATTGTCTTTCTCTTCTTTACAGGGTTGTTTTGTTCTTCTACCCGATGTAGGTGTTTGAATAGTAAGGGTGACCGTACCAACGAGCTGAACACTGTCGTAACAGGGACTTCACGTTCGTCTGCCCCACCGAGATTCTTGCGTTCAACGATGCCCTTCCTCAGTTCAAGGAGCTAGATGCTGTGGTTCTTGGTTAGTCATTCAGCAATGCAGTACAACAATGACACTCATGTACTCATGTTGAAAAGGCGTCTCGACCGACTCGCAGTACTCGCACTTTGCCTGGGCGCAACAGCCGAGGAAACAAGGCGGCCTTGGACCTGATTTGAAACTTCCTCTTATCGCAGACAGGAACATGCAAATCTCGCGTGACTACAATGTTCTCATCGAGGACGCGGGTATCTCTCTCCGTGGTCTCTTCATCATCGACCCCAAGGGTATCGTTAGGTATGCATGCATGTCACACTGAAATTCGCGCCCATTCAAGGCCATTTCTAGGCAGATTACGGTCAATGACTTGCCTGTTGGTCGGTCCGTCGACGAGACGATCCGTCTGTTGCAGGCGTTCCAGTTCACGGTTCGTTTTGAATATCGTGTATTTTGTGTGCCGGTTGTAATGCAGTGGTGTAGGACAAGCACGGTGAGGTCTGCCCGATTGGGTGGATCCAAGGCAGCAAGACGATCAAGGCCGACCCCCAGGGATCTCTGGAGTATTTCACCGCGGCTAACGGGGATGTCGAGATGCAAAACGGCACTTCCAAGAAACGAGCACGTAAGGACTAGATGACCATACCCCCGAACCACCGATGGAGTCGCAAATCATATTGGAGCACAATATCCTGAACGTAATTGCATTATATCTTGACGTACCTGAAAATATAAATCTAGTTGTTCATGTGCCTTCGAGCGCTTCGAGCATCCTCGCTTTTACACCATTCAACTATCAATATACACGGACATTTTGTTTCGAGTGGTTACTACAAACAGAAAACACGCAAGACAGCAGACCAGATAGTGCATTAACCTGAAAGAAAACAAACGGCACCAAGAGGGATAGGAGGAACAATACACACACCAAACTTGGAAGCACCCCCAATCTATCCCGTTGTTCTACTCACCTAGTTCAATGCCTCCGCGCACTCCCCCAACTCTCGTCACTCCCAACCTCACTCTCGCCCTCCTGTCCGACGTCAGACACAAGCACCTCGCTGCCCTCGCTCCCATCATGCTCTGAACCGCTGCCTCTCACACCGCGCGCCAGATCCTCAAAGTCAAGAAACGGGTTGTGTGCGCGATCTGGGACGGGTCCAACGTGTCCACCTTCACCCGGCATCACAGGCGACACATTCCACTCGCTATCATCGCTTGCGACCGACAAGAACTCATCTCCTTCAGACTCGGATGCAGCACGGCTGAGAGGCAACGGAGAGAGAAAGGAGGCGTAGGAGAGCGCTGTGGATGTTGCGGAATGCGCTTGGGATCGTGAGCGAGATATCTGAACTGAGCTCGGCGAATCTGGGGGAAGTTGGAGTAAGGGCAGAGGAGGGTGCATCTGGGAGACGGGCTGAGAGGGAGAATGGGGGGACGAGATGAGGCCGTCCGCATGAACAACCACTTCTGAACCGCCGCAACTGGGGGATGAAGGTGGGGAAATGACGATGGGAGGCGTGGGTGGAGCTGGGTATCTCTCTGAGAGAGACGAGATAACTGATTCATTCGTTCCGGGACCCGAGTCCGCCAGTCTAAAGTTAGACGTGGAAGCAGGTGGATGATTCTCTTCATCGCTGCTGTCATCGGAGCCAGCCACCACCACTTCGTTCACGAGTCCACTGCCTCTCCTGAGCACGCCAGAGCCTCCGAGAGTCCGAATTGAGCTTATGGAATTAGCCCTAGAAGAGTGTGTCCTCATTGACCCAGAAACAGACACGGATCCAGACGAAGACCCCATCACCCTCGTAATCGGAGAAAACGGCCGCTCTCCATACATCTCCGCGCTTGAACGAGGCGTGTCCGGAAGAAGAGGCCCAAATGGAGAATCATCAGCCATTATTTGATAAGTAGGGGTGAAAGGCAAAGGGTGTAGAACAACCTCAGCCGCAGGTAAGCCACCATTGGGAATTGCAAGCGGGGACGGGAAAGAAATGTCGGGATGGCCCGCACCGTCTGTAGGTGGGCGAGGTGTCGGATCAGCAGATACCGGAGATCCCGGCCTCTGGAACATTGCCGGCAACTCATGAATAGGAAAATTCAGACCTGTGTTGCTGCCTATTTGTGTTGTCGTTGACTGTGATTCAGATCGGTGACGACGAGACGGTGTCTGAGGTAGGGACACAGTGCCAGATGTGATTGGGGACGAGATATTCGAGATCACGTATGCAAGCGGGGTGCGCGTAAGAGAAGTGAACGACTGACAATCGACATGAGTAAGTTAGTGCGTAAAAACAGGTCCAGCACTCACCTCGTCAAGGGTCGTGCTCGTGCTGTCGAAACCATCCAAGTCATCCTTGGGTCGATCCGCTCTTCGCCGACGTAGACCGTCCCCGGGCCTTCCTTGGCTTCTGAGTACTTCATTTCGCCATTCATCCACCTCTCTCGCAGCGAGCGCTTCGAGCTCGAACTCATCTATAGGCAACTCGTTGGGCCCTCGCGCTCTATTACGCTCAACCCGATCCTCCTGGTTGTTATCGTTATGGTGTGAGGAACCGGAAGACGAGGTAGAATCGCGACGGCGACGAGATGTGTTAACCGGCACGGTGCTCGCGCGTCTGTTGCGTGCCGCCCGTCTCCTCTCGAGAAAGTCTTCGGCCCATGCTTCGATTCTTGGGGCTAAGTGTGGTTCATAAACGAACTGGAGGGTGAAGGCAACAATACAGAGCAGATGAGGGGCGTGTGAGTGCACGTGTGTCTTGGGCATCGACATAAAGGGCATTTAAGGAGCACAAACGTACCTCTTTGAACGCAAGCAATGCTGCTACGCCTACGACGGTTGCAACGACGTATACAGCTACCGGTGGAGCCATTACTCCTTGTGCAGGCTAGAGCAGATCCAGTGAAAACGTTTCGTGCGCAGCAGCTTGATGCCAGGTGCAATCAATGGATGCTCGACAACGGATCAGATAAATCTTCCTACCTGTAAGAAAAGAAAAAGAGTAGTGTACTTGGATAACACGGACGAAAGTTGTTGATCTGTGACTGGGTCGCAGTGGTCAGTGGAAAGCCAGGTGGTTGGAACTCGGAACACCTTTCCGTAATGGACCAACCCCTTTTTACGCGGGAGCCGGAAACACCCGCTGCCGCTTAGTCACACGACGCTTTCACTGTCCTCTTTGGATGTCGCTACTACATTCCAACTTCATCAAAAGAAGATGCATAACTAGAACACATGCGCTCATTGGAACCAAGGCTACGAAACAAAGTATGTTTGGAAGAGATATTATACTCGTCACCACACTTGAACCTTCGTAAGAAAAGAAAAGAAACCTATATTGTTTGAAGAACTCAAATTCCAATATGGACGAACACAATCCGCTTCTCCATTTACATCTCGTTGGCAGTCTCCACCACTTGTGTTCAGTGCCGTAGCTGCCTGCTCGAAGCTGATCACTGACTGTCTGAATATCTCCTTATAAAACCGAGTGACCATCCGGTTAGTGTTACCGCAGCTCCGGCTAGAGTCGGCTCTGAACCACGAGCCGTTGTCGGGATTAGCCGGATTGCGGGGAGCGGCACTGGGAAAATGGTACCGGCTTTTGCCGATGTTTACTAATCAAAGCCATCCGGCGGCTCCCGCTCGGAATCCGCTCTAGCCCTTGTAACATCATGCTACTTAGCAATTGTTCGTTGTTAATCCATTCCCCCTTCATCTTCTGTTGTACCTCATCCCCTGTGTGCAACTGCTCACACTCAAATGCGAGATTCGAGGCTAGGCAAGTAGGCACATAAATCCATTGCGTCACCCACTCCACTGATGCGTCAATGAGATCGTTCAGGGCCCAGGCCCCCTAATTTCGTTGCATTTGGACCATGGTAGCAGCCTCGTTGTACGCTTCCTGTTCGGCGTTTATGTAGCGCAACAGCGGCAGATGTGCTATTCGCTGCTTGTGTGGAGACCGTGCTGACTTTGAATCGCCGTGATCGCAGGTGAGTACAGTATATAAGGTTGGCTGCTGGCGTAATGAAAATACAATTCCCACTTCCCACCTAAGGTTCTCATGACTCGCCGTCAAGGTCGCTCCAAAGAGGACAGCGCAGGCTCTGAGACTGCAACAAAGAAGATACGCCGCAGTCGTGGTGCTAGCGCTGGTGCTAGTGCCGGTACTAGTCGCAGTCGTTCTGCAACCCAACCCACTGGTAGCAATGCTATCATAGCTCAACCTGCTCGCGACAATACTGCCCCTAATCCTCGTATCGCCGTCGAAAACGAGGGAGAAGAGTTTAACCTTGATGTCTCCGGTTCAGACTCCTCGGCCAACGATGTTGGGCAACCTACTGACAACTCGCAGCCTGCTCCCCCTCGCCTTGCATCTGGAACCACCCTGAACGAGCCTGAGATGCCCCACCATGCCACGGACCCCATCCACCGATGCACTGGGAAGTCGGCGACTTCGAACACCGAGGATGTTCGGTACTTCTTCTCGCGGGAGAAGGGTCAAAGACAGTACTGCGAGAAATGCAGGTAAGTTATACATCACTCAAGGTTCTTACCGCTTACTGACTATAGCCCGATTACTAACTAGGGGTCTACATCACAAGGACCCTGTCGCATATGAGGCGCAATATGGAAAGCCGAACCCCGGATCCCGGACATGCAGTCGTAACTTCTCCTACAGCGAAACGACTGCCACTAGCACTCTTCGCAAACATCTCGATTCCTGGCATCTCCTTGAGTACCTAGTCGAGGCTCAACAGCGTTCATGGACCACTAGCACCCCTCTCATATCCCTTGCGCTAGAACGGGGCTATACTCTTGCAAACCTGGAAACCCTTACTCGTGACGGAGTATCTATCAAAGACCTTCCCACCCGCCTTGCTGCCTCTACGAGCGCGATCGATGACCCAACGGGGCGTGCAACAATACCCCCGTTTTCGAAAGAGATCTTTCATCGATATTTGGTCTCGTTGATTGTCTCCCGCGATTTGGTAAGCCGCTTAAGATTTATTAGTTCTTATCGTTGACTTGCAACTTGTTCAGTCATTGCGCCTTGTGGAATACCCTGAATTTCGTCGTTTGTGCCTTCTCCTTCGGTCAGATCTCCAAGACCGGGATATTCCCCATCGAACAAAGCTTCGGTCCCTTGTTATCGAGGCATGGCAAGATTCCTTCGTGGAATTAAAGGCAGCTATGAATGTATGTGCTTCGATTCAGTAACCATCATCTCGCATCGACAGCTAACCATTCATTGATATGTTCCTCAGAAATCGCTTGGTGCTATATCATTCACGGCTGATATATGGGGGGACAAATCGCTTCGACCGTATCTTGCTGTAACGGCGCACTGGATTGCTGAAGATGAGAAGATGGGTAATCTAGAACTCAGATCGGGATTGATCGGCTTTCATCGCATTCGTGGGAACCACACCGGACGTGTCTTGGCCCGAGCCATACTCTATATCCTCGACAGGGCTGAGGTCACCATGAAGGTACTATTTCACTAAGTGACCATCACCACGAAGTATCTAATGCTAATGTGGTATTGCTAGCTTGGCTGGTTTACGCTCGATAATGCATCAAACAATGGAACAATGATGGTTGAACTCTCGAAGATTTTGGCGACACGTGATATTGCATTCCATCCAACTCATCGACGCGTGATGTGCTTTCCGCACATCATCAACATATGTACCCAGGATGTCATTCGTGCGTTTCACAAGACAAAGCGAGCTGAACTCGATGAGGTGTTCACCGGCTTGTTCGATGACCCAGCCAAGCAAGATGCTTATGTGACCGCTGTTGCCAAACTCCCGATTGACACAGGGCGGGAGACCGTTCGAGGCATCCGTTCGTCGGGTTTGCGCCGTGACCAATTCTCCGACATTGTGAAATCCGGCAATGAAAAAGGCTGGTTCCACCGCCCATCTGGAGATGTAATCAAAGTCCCCGAGAAGGAACTTATCCGCGATGTCTCTACGCGATGGGACTCAACCTTCTACATGATTAACCGGCTGAGAGTCATGCGACCGGTGAGTTAATCCCAAATTTCAAATATGTTCATCTATGAACTCAGTGTTTTCGTAGCCCATTGATCATTTTCTTGTTATTCACAACGACCTAGGCAAGTTCAAGATGGACGATAATGGATGGCTTGTATTGAAGGACTACGAGATAATCTTGGAGGTAAGCTTTCTATTGATCAACGCCATCGTAACCGTGACATTGTAATTGGCAGATACCCCACAATGTCCAACAAACAATGTCCCATGAGTCACTTCCACGACTGGGTAAATACGTACCATCATTCGAGTTCTTTATGAGAGCGTGGAAGAAACTGGCGGAGAAATCGCCTCGCCTCCAACCTTTCATTAAACCTGGATTGACGAAAGCCGATACATACTACAACAAGGTAGAAAACGGTCCAGTGTATCTCATCGCAATGTGTAAGTCTGTCTAGTCAGTACTGCTGTTTCAACTCATTTACTCATTTGCTGGTGGCAGTCGTAGATCCGTCTGTCAAGCTATATTGGGTAACAAAGAGCTGGGATGCGGAGAGCAAAGCCGCAGCACGAAACGATATCAAACAATTGGTATGTGCTATTAGCAGGCGCGTTTTGTGTAAAAGCTGACATGATTTATTACAAGATGTCTCATTATCGTGCAACCAAGATGCCCCAGCAAGAGGAGCAGGCTCCCCAACCACAACCTGCATTTCTTCCCTCGTTAGCAGCTCGATACGGTTTCGACGACGACGACGACATCGTTGTGGGTCATGCGAGTCCTAACCAAGGTTTCGTCCACCATTCGAAAAGCATTGAGCAAGAACTTCAAGACTACCTTGACGCACCGCTCTGGGGTTCTTCAGATCCTTTGGCTTATTGGGTCGTAAGTGATCATGGTACGATATGCTATGGTGCTAACGTTCGTTCGTGATTTCCCTCAGACTTCAAAGGGAACCTTTCCCACTATCTACCAGATCGCCCTCGATTATCTGCCCATACAAGCGTCTTCTGTCCCCTGTGAACGCGTCTTCTCATCCAGTGCTCAGACGAATACAAACCGGCGCAATCGGATCAACCCCACAATGATGGAAGCGCTACAAATGTCAAAATTTGCGCTCCAAAGGGGAAAATTAAGCTTCACGCATGGATTACTAGTATCTCAAGGGGACCTTCTCGAGGATGAACCGGAAGAAG
Source organism: Xerocomus minutiporus (assembly GCA_038092995.1). Taxonomy (NCBI): domain Eukaryota; kingdom Fungi; phylum Basidiomycota; class Agaricomycetes; order Boletales; family Boletaceae; genus Xerocomus; species Xerocomus minutiporus. The sequence goes on along the minus strand of JBBPRM010000235.1, from coordinate 5,877 downwards.
AGGAGCACGACTCTCGTCTTAGCCGTCAGCAGGAGCTCGAACAAATGCTTGTATCTGTGCTGCAAGATGAGGAGGCCGCAAACATTCCTGACGTGGTTGATGTTTTCCCACTGGACGACGCAGATATGGTCTAGGTGCGAATTCAGTTCCATTCGCTACTTGCACTGCCTCGCTCATAAACTTGTTGAACGTTTTCAGTCTCTTCCAAGTTCCGATTCCAATTTCCCACCTGCTTGCGGGCGCCAGGCGCTTGGACATTTTGTTCTTGGGAGTCTCGTATTTACATGTTGCACGTCCTATGTATACTAGCGGATTTGAAGAGTTGAATTGTATTCATTGTGAACCGACATTGCGATCTTCGGGCCACCGAGGCTGAAGCACCAGTGCCGTGGTGATGTTCACTGTCACTGTCACTGCTAACAAGTTTGTGTGACAATATCGACCAAACCCCGACAACGAGACACTCAACGTTGCAACCTCTCAGACAGGAGGCCCTGTGTCGCCCAGTATAAATGTCGAAGAAGCCCACTCTCATCGATGGCAGGTACCGACTTTGGGAACATATTGGGTCGGGCTCATACGGTAATCGTTTTTGCATCAGTGACAACGTACGTTGAAGCTGAATGGGCTACTAGGAAGCGTTCACCGGGCAACTGACCTTGTATATAACAAAGACGTCGTCGTCAAAATTGCTCACGCCAAAACGATCCCCTCTGCACTCAGGCATGAGTTCGTCGTTCTCACACAACTCGCGAATGTCAAGGGTGTTCCGCAAGTATTCTGGTTTGGAGAAGAGGCCGGACTGCGTATGCTTGTCCTCAGCCTATTGGGTCCCTCCCTAGAGGAGGTATTCAGGGCCTGCAAGTATACTTTTTCGCTCCATACCATTGCAAGCGTTGCAGAGCAATTGGTGAGTAATGGTACATTCAACCTGTCAATGCAGCGTCACGAAACGCCAACTTCCCGTTAGATTGATCGTCTCCAGGACGTTCACGATCGAAACTATGTTCATCGCGACCTCAAGCCCAGTAATATACTTTTCGGCCACGAGCCAGGTGCTCTCGTCGTGTATCTCATCGATTTCAGCAACGCTGCCGAATATCGACACCCCAAAACAAGACTACATCATTCCCTTCGCAACAATCAGTCCTTCGTTGGTACTCCTTCATTTGCATCACTCAATAGTCACCACGGACTCGAGCAGGGTAGGAGGGACGACTTAGAGTCTCTCGCCTACACCTTGATCTATTTATTTCATGGCAGCTTACCATGGGCAGTTGGGCCAAGTACGATTACCGAGCAGAAGGCGAAGGTGTTAGACCTTTTGCCCAGCACGCCAGACGAGATCAAAACCCTTTTGTGTTACGCCAAAAACCTCGACTACAGCTCAAAACCTGACTATGATTACCTTCGTGAATTGATGCGAGCGCTGCGCGCTCGAGAACAAGACGTAGAGCCGGAGCCCGATTGGATGGTGGCCCGCGATAGGCTTGTTAAACGTGCTAAGAATTCACGTCAAAGGTCAGTCCATCGTTACTCCAATTGCAAAGCCTTTGTCTCACGATAACCCGTCCAAGTAGTCATAGGCATTTGCAGCAGAAGGAGAATGTGTCGCCAGCCCTGTCGCCTTCCCCTCGCATCGCAGCAGCTACCTCAAGCCCTGTACCCTTACGACGCAGTGCCCGTATTCGTCTGCAACAAACTGGTCGACCAACTCCATCATAGGTGGTGTGATATTCAGGGATATTTATGGTGTTTGTTGGCAAACTGTAGTTCCTTGGACTCGTTGATTTGTTGTGTGTACCCATAGCTCATGTACGGTGAGTCGGCTCGAGCCGGCTAAGTTGGTTCGAGCCGACCTTTTATTTATAATTTGAAATGCTCAGCTCCAATTGGTTAAACCGGTGGTACCCTTGGCTCTATCTATGGTGCGACTCTGCTCTGGGAAACCAAAGAGCACCCAAAATTGGAAATAGCTGAGCCGAGCCAAGCCAAGCCGAGCCGTGGTAACACTAACATGAAGCTGAGCCGTGGCTGGATGCCGGACCTGTCTTTCCTCTCTCTCACCGCTCACGAGCCCAAGGAGGATCTGAGTGGACAACAAACCGATCCAACTCGTGGTCACATATTCGTTCCGGCGCTGGAGGAGTTGGAGCTCAATTGCATCACATTTACACGCGACCATATGTCGTGGAAGGGTGGGATGTCTCAAAAGTCACTCTTTGACGTCCTCTCTACCCGCAATGGACTCAGAGATCGACTGACCATGATTCGCTGCGGTTAAGCATAGATAGGATAGACGACTTGTATTCCATGGCCAGATCAATTGGATTTTAGCTGCACATGCTGAATACTTACTATTATCGAGCTACAAGATGAAATCAGTTCTGGCTTTTCTGCGGTGTGTGCATGCGTATAAAAACAACGTTGTTGATAAACTAAGTCAAAAGAATCCATATCACCCAGCGCTCGCCCTCGACACACCAACTGTCCTTACCGTCGACGGTGTCCTCAGGGCCAGACCGGGAGAGCAAGTGTGAACCAACTTCAAGAGCTCAACTCGGGTGTTGACTGCCAATTCGTAACGCAGCTGAGAATCAAATCGCCGGCGATAGCACGTCTCTTCGGCATGAGAGTTGATACTGGCGTTAGATTTAGCTTACAGTGACCTTGTATGCAGTCGCAGCAGTGGACTTGCGGTATGGTTCAGCGGTGATATCTGTGCAGAAAGGAAAGGCAGTAGAATGAAAATTGGCTTCCGAAGTCGTGTAGCGTGTAGCGTCAGGCCCGTTTTGGGTAATACGACAAGGTCGGACGAAAAAAAAAAAATGGATGAGCTGGATCTTCAAGCCGTGATGAGAGGTGCATCATAGTCATGCCTGTAAACTGACATGGTGATCTCTGCTTTCTCTGTCGGCAAGGAAGTAGGCACGTTGGGACAGACCTTCTTCATCGTCACTGCTGTCCCATTCCGGAGCACAATGAGTACTTGAATCGTCCGACTGGAGCCAACATGCACGGACATTCGGGAGGTGTGGTGGGCGTGTTGATTCCGAATACGTCGATGTCTTGTGCGGTGCAAGATATGTAAATCAATGGCCACGATGAGAAACCAGCTAGATTGTGGTGGGAAAAGGTTATGTAATATAACCAAGTGGTCACCACGTTGACTCGGAAGGCCTCACTGAAAGCCTGTGCTCGTCTGCGCCCCACACTAGTGTAAGTCTGTAAATCATGGCACAATACCAATGCTGACCCGTCTGTTTGATAAGATACCTGTTTCTGCTCCTTTAATCCCACCCCTTACGATGTCCTCAGATTCCAATGCACCAACCGATGCTCTGGCCCGCATGGAAGAAGAGATCCATCAGCAAACAGTATCCCTGTCCAACCTTCATGACAAAAGAAACGTCCTTTTACCCGTTTTCCGCCTTCCGCCTGAAACCCTTGCAATCATATTTACCCATGGCGCCCGCGACTATTATGAGAGTAACAATGGTGGCTGCTTCACTCACCATATTCCTACTTGGGTCAACGTCTCATACGTTTGCCATCATTGGCGCAATATCGCTCTTAATTGCCCGACTCTTTGGACCTACCACTTTCACGCATCGCTACGCTGGACAGAGGAGTTACTGCTTAGGTCAAAACAGGCACCGTTGAAAATATCATGCGTCTCCTCTCGTCGGTTTGGAGAAGATGACTAGTGTCTAGGTTTTCTGGATAGGCTCCAAACACATTCAGAACGTATCCAAGAGCTCCGTTTTTGCCTTCTGCCACGCATTCCAGCCAACCTTCCCTTTTCTGCTCCCCATCTCGAGAGGCTAGAAATCGAAGTCCTCGAGGGCAGTTCTGTGCAGTCCTTGGTGATCACTGATGGGGACAAGCCTCTTCTCCGTATACTGAAGCTTGCCAACTGTTCATTGCCATGGTATTCGCTCAACCTAGGCCGATTGAAACACTTTCTCTGCGCCATGTTCATTCACCTTCCCCACCGAACACGGTCGAGTTTCTAACCATCCTGAGCGGCATGCGAGACCTCACTGTCTTGCATCTCGAGGATGTTCTCCCTAGTGCTCGTGGTTTTCTCTCTAGTGGTGGCCTCGGCATTTCCCCGAAAGCCGATTTACCCCATCTTAGTCGCCTGGTAATCGTAGCGCCATTGTCGGCGGCCGTTGCATTGCTCTCTTGTGTCAACATCCCATTGAAAATACAACTCAGCCTAGAACTGCAATATGAACGTGGCTGCTCCGTTGATGACCATCATCCGATCGTTTCATTTATTGCACAAAGATTCAGCATCTCTGAAGAATGGCCACCGTCTGACCTGACATTCCGTTCATTGATCATGGATAGCGGTTTTACTCCCGAAATGACGTTCAGTACTTCGGAGCGTGATTACATGCCTCGTTATCCGAGGGAATGGGAAGACATTCCTCTCGAGGTCGTCCTTGGAAGAAGTAAAACAGAGGAAATGGGTGAAATGACGGGTCTTACAAAGAGCGAGAAACATCGCATCATGAGCGACATTTGTTGCTCTCTGCCCTTGACCAATGTTCAAAGTCTCCATGTCGTCGAGCCCAGGTTTTCGTCTGCCATCTGGAAAGAGATATTAGGCCATCTAGATGGATTGCGGTACATGAAGCTGAGCGATGGCCTCATGCCGGACCTGTCTTTCCTCTCTTTCACCGCTCACGAGCCCAAGGAGAATCTGAGTGGACGACGAACCCGTGATGAAGGTCCAACTCGAGGTCACGTATTCGTACCAGCGCTGGAGGAGTTAGACCTCTCTCGCATCATGTTTGTACCCGACGACCATACAACGTCGCAGGGTGGCATGTCTCACAAGTCACTCGTTGACGCCCTCTCTACCCGCAACGGACTCGATGATCGACTGACCATGCTTAAATGTTATACATACTAGATAGGATGGATCACTTGTATTCCATAGCCAGCGAGTTTGTTATTCCCAGATCCATTGAATTTCACATGCTGATTTGCTGAATACTACCATCGAGATACAAGATTGAATCTTTTCTAGCTTTTCTGCGGCAAGGATATGTGCACGCATATAAAAATAATGTTACTGGAAAACTGAGTTGACCGAGTCAAAGGTAAAAGGAGAGCATTGTGTGTTTGAATATGAAAGATACGCGTCCTGAATCCCGACGCTATATAGGTACGTTAGAAAGGGCCATAGCGAAGAGGTGCCACCGAACCATTCTCAAGCGCGTAGAACGTATTCTTGCTATGCGGACGTATTGCTGGCGCAATCCATATCGCGCTCGCGCTCGACAAGCCAACCGTCCTTAGGGACCCAGTACGCGAAAGAGACCGTCGACAGTGCCCGCAGGGTCGGACGAGAGCAGGTGTGGGGGAGACATTGTCCACATTCGTCGTTCTTGGTCGTCGCTTGATCGTCCCGAAGTAGGTCATGCGAGTCCGCCGAGAACACAACTCAGCCCGGGGCCACTATTTGAACCCGCCGTTGGTGAAACAGTCCAAAGCAATTCGTGAATAACCCACACCATGCGATACTGGACCACTGCGCGTCAGCCATGAAACCGGCGATACGACTCGTCTGGGATGACGATAGCCTCCAACTCGCCCAAAAAGGTATTGATGAGCATAGCCCGGCAGGCCGAGTTTAACGATCCGTGTGGGGTGGTGGCGGAGAGCACGAAGAGGGTTGCGTCCATGATATGCTAATGCAGCGCCGGCGCGCTGTGAGTGGACGAGCATCGGGATGCGGGTGTTGCGGAAGGAGCCGTGGTTTGAGATGAGTGCGACGGTCGCACGCGGGGTTTGCAGCCGGCTCGGTGACAGGAGCCACATGTCGGCGCGTACAGAGCTGTCTTGGACCGCAGCGAGAGATTC
>JBBPRM010000234.1:0-22637 GCA_038092995.1 Xerocomus minutiporus | reverse complement strand
TCTCGAGAGGGTCGAGTAGACGCTGTATCAGAACCCCGTGCGGATGCAGGGGCCACGCTTTGCGAACAAGAAAGGGCAGGGAAAACGTGTAGTCGGTTCCATTGATCAAGTAAACCTTGCCTATGCTGCGTAGAAACACAAACACTGCCGAAACGTCCTCTTGACTGTGCTTGTGCTTCTCCCGCTCCTCCTGGATTGCTTTGAAAGGACCAAAGATGGATTCGGCGGACGGGTCTGCGTGTTGTTGACCTGTTTTAGAGGTGTAGTGCGCGCTGCCGTGTAGGGGACCTGTGGTGTTGGCACTGTAGGCGAACCTCCCGATGCACGCGTATTGTATCGTCTGATCTTCACCGGAGAAATCCCATTTCCTTTGGATGACACCACCATGACTGAGGACTACACAGCGATCGTTCCATGCCAGTTCTTGCTCCGCCCATGAGTCGCATCCGTCGTCGTACAGTGGCGCGTAGACAGTGTTGACTGAATTAGACGCAGACCCTCTCAGCGCACCTCGGATGGAGCGAAGGAGGTTGGACTCTGCGACCTGCGATTCTGGTGTGTGCGGTGTTTGGCGGGATAGAAATTTGACGGCGGCAGAGGGTGTATCGGGGTGGACTCGAATGACGATTGAAGGGTCGGAATTCATCGTCGCTACGATGATGCATGGCCTGGCTCGACTCAAATGGCGCACTTGACTCTGAACAAAGTCATTGCAAACACATCCTGATATTTAGTTCACAGTACAGACATCATCATTTTTCAGAGTACTACGAGAGGTACACTAGCTTAAATATTGTGTTCCAAAATAACATAAATGAACAAGATAAACATGTTGTAAAGATGCCCAAAGAGATCCTATACTTGACAGAGGAACGACGAATATGAACCCCAGTAACTCCAAACAGTCAGTCCATGAAGTGAGCGGCGAGACGATTAACAATAATCTAATGCAATTTTTCCAAGGTGAAAGCGAAATGACACCTGCGTCAGAAGCATGAGCCAAGAGTCGACGCACAAGCAACGTTTGCTTACTTCAAGGAGATTGGCGACGTAAAAGCTCCTGGCTGCTTTTCCTGCTCCCGACAAGATCATCATGGTGGGGCAGGGCAATACCGGCAACACTTGTCGCTTCCTCATCGTTGAACCTCCAAATGTTGCCGAGATGGAAGCTAGAGCCAGAGTCATCCCGAGCCACCACTCGGGCGCGGCTAGGAAGAGGAGAGGGAGCGAGGTCTTCGTATTCCTCAACAGACAAGTCTGCCGAAGACGTTGATGTCGGGGACAAAGTGGGCGATTGGACAATATCTTGCAAGAAAGAAGGCAAGAGTGGAGCCGGTGCGGCAGTACGGAACGCGTCTTCCAATTGTCGCATCCCTGGAAACAGGGGCATCGCCTGTCGATGAGGTCCCGAAGTTTCGTATATAAACTGAGACTCGGGATACTGTGCGCCGGCACGAACGTCAACCTGGGAACGGCTGAACCTTGGTGTGACACTAGTCTCCAGTGGTCGATGCTGCACTTGTGTCACAGTGTTTCGGCGGGGAGCATCGGTGGGGGAAGGCGTTGTTCTAAATGGCAACTGGTTTTGAGCGAGAAGGGACGTCAACAGGTTAATCCGCTCAGACTGCACTGCAGCCGATATGGAATCACCATTGCCTTCAGCGTCTGGGAAGTCGATCAGAACAGTGTCAAGGCAACATCGGAAGAAAAGAAGCTCACATGGGTAACAAGTCTGGCAAACCTTGCGCCGTCTCCAGTTCAAATAATTGCACTTCTGGCAGATCCAATCCCCTGGTTGATGTTCAATTGGTCCACGATTTCCTGTATTCAGAATGGGGGGTTGCTAGGGTATGAATCAGTGATCAAACCATCAGAAGATTCTTTGAGCCGACTTACCTGGAATCCAGACACGCTGGAGGGGCGGATCTGGCCCTGTTCGGGGAATGGCTCGTTATCGGGCCAGTACATGATGCACGGCACAGATGGGTCGCTGGATATATTCTGCACCTTGCCTCCCCTCGAAAAATCGCGTCCGGAAGGAGTTAGGAGGGGATGAGATGGTGACGCGGGTTTCGGCCCAGTGACAGGCTGAACTGCGAGCGGATACTGCGCACCATGCGGCATGGCGGGATAATAGGAGTTTGGTATCGAAGGGCTCGCGTAGAACGCAGGACTACCAGCGCCATTGGCGAAACGAGGAGAAGTGGGGAGACGAGCGGATGACATGCCCAGGGCTTGACGGTTTAATGGTGCGACTTGACTTTCTGAACGTGGACAACCACAACCTCTGCAAGCCAGGTTGCGCCTGTGCAAAATCATGCAAGGGAAGGAATCGTTTAGAACCATGGGCTTTAAACAGGGAGGAAAAATGATAACACGGAGGAAACATTTTAAAAAAGACGAGTTTCATCCGCGAAAATAGGAGAGGGAGGAATTTGTAAATCGGGGTCACACTGTGACCGGTGCGAAACAGAACTGGCCAGACTGACTTGAGCTGGCCAGGCGATGCATGTGACAGTCACAAGGGATGAAAATGAACCCAGAGCACTCACCCAAAGTTGTGCGCAGCGCAGGTGACAGAATTGCATCTGATAAAAAAAAGTAGTCAGTGCATGCTCGAAAAGGAGTATGACAGACATGGGAGGGTCGATCACGACCCCTATGCCGGCCCGATGCTGATATCAAATTGTACCAAGATACTCACATCCAATCACCTACTCTGAATGTTGTTCTCGGATTCGGGGGGTTGGTCGAAATCACGAACTTATCGCTTTGGGTAGACAAATGTTGACGATCAACGTGAGGAGCGTAAATCCGATCATGAAGGTCCGGGGTAGAACTCGACATGCGAAGCCTATGTGTCTTCCTTTCGGGTTGGATGACGGGGAGGGGCGGGAACTAAGAGGAGTGGCGCGTAAATCACGATGAAAAGAGTACGAGGAGAATGGCAAGCCTACCCTGGGGGACAAGTCGACGCGGCGCAGTTTCTCAAACGGCTCCAGGTCTGTTTCGAGGGCAGGATATATAGTGAAGGATGGAAGAGAAAGCGAGAGAAATATGCACGCCTGTCAACAGAAAGCCGTAGTTAGTACTTGTGACAAATTTGGAGTGTAAAAGATGATGCATAATGTCGGACGATCGCCAAGACAGCAGTGCACAGATACCCCCAAAGGAGGGGTTGTGATGCGGGCCCGATTTCAAACTCATGCATAGCCCCGCTGGACATGATGCATGATGTTCCAGCCACGTTCTGTAGGAAACCCGGTACCCGAATGCCACGTCGCTAGCGCGCCGGATCAAGGATGGACCAGGAGTGGGGTATATGAATGAACTAGACCCTTACATCACGATGTGACTTGAAAATAATCCAGAGCTCGTCGAGTGTGGACAAGTCCTTTGCTGTCCACATAGACCCGATGGATGAACGGTCGGCCTGATCCTTGAAAGTCTATCGGCTTACAAATTTAGGGTAGCAAAGCGCATGACGTACGTTATCCCCAAGGAAATCGAAAATCGAGCGGAGGGAGAGAAAGGCTGCGGTTGGATCCTTTCTTACCTGGGCGCAGTTAGCTTGGCCGTCTGCAGCATTCACGATCAAACTTACTTTTACGGCGCGCGAACGCGTGAGCAGGAACGCGGCGTGGGTGGACTGGTCTTCGAGAGAGCCGTGGATCGAGCGGGGTGACAAAGATCCGACATTGTGTACGACGGCGAGGTTGCAAGACGCGGCAAGACTGCGCGGGAGCGGGGCCAGCTTGGAGCAGGAGAGGTCAATGGGTGTCATGTCGAGAGTATGGAGGGTGTGGTCCGGAGAGGATGTATTTGAGTGGTCCGACGAGGCTAAGGAAGGCAACATTTGTTGGTCGTCAGGCAATAGAGTTGCAGAAGTGGAGATTTGCAGCGAAGGGGACGATTCTTGAGCGGAGGAAGAACAGACCGCGAAAGGGAATACCGGTTTAGCTGGAGCGGCATTATTGGAGGTGCTTTTGAATGTTGGTAAACGATCTCGTCACACACAGCAAATACAAGGCAGATTGACATCCCCATTCGCACTGTCAAAACGCGTTATGAGCAGGGTTGTGTGAGCAGTGCCACGTGGCAAGCGCGGTACGTAACAGCATAAATAACTGCGGATTCTCGGACAAGTCCCAGCGCAGAAGCTTACAACCAAAAGACAGCGTCGAAGTCCGCTCTGATACAGGCCCGATAGATATTCAATCTGTCCATCGAACGCGGGAGGATCTTCTCGACAACTCGGCAACTATTCCCGAGGACTCCGAATCAAGTATAATCGATCTCCATCCCGACATTTCAGGCATAATAATTAGCTTGCAAGAAAGCAAGCCCCGCCCGCTCGCAACCTCATGCCCTCACCGCGCCCGTAGGATGACGTAGATACTATTCGGTTCATACCCACCTGTGCTCGCTTGCCCATGTTTTTTGCATAGCCCCTACCGCCGACAACCGAACAAAAAAAACACCTGTCATTCCGAGACTGATCCTTTAAGCCGGATATTGCTGACTTGGCACCCTGTGCATGCGACGAGCGGCAATATATGTCAGTCAGAGAGTGGGCCCAGTCACATAATAGCCTTCCACGAACAGGGTTGTTGGACTTGCGTTGACTCCCATGCACGGTTGCGGGTACTTTTGTAACAACCGTTCTGTTCAGCTGATCTATACAAATGCGTAACACCGCTCATGAATGTAACCACCTAGTGTCGTATACGCCTAGCTGCAATCCGGGCGGTCCCAGCAACGCAGGCACGTTGCCGTACAGCGCTCTGTGCAACCGCTCCCCGCTCAGTCGAAGCACCATCCGATGTTCTACCAGATACTCGGTGTATCTTTTCCAGGCTTCACCTCCCCTGCTGCCGCCCACGCCGCCCACGATCCCTGCCTCATCAGCTCGACCCTTGCTCATCTTACTCTCCTTTAGTGTGCTGATACTCCCAACGATGAAAAGTCCCCGTTTGGCACGTGTAAGGCCAACATTGAGCCTCCGCCTATCAGCCAGAAATCCAATATGTCCCGACGCATTGTTGCGCACGGTGGAAAAAATGATTACTTCCTTCTCCCGACCCTCGAATCCATCCACAGTCTTGATGTCGATGGTCTGCAGCTGCAGCCTTCGATGGTCCCCCAGTGTGCCAGAAAACCGTCGGCGATACTTCTCATCGGAGTTAAGAAGGCGGGTCAGTAACGACACTTGAGCAGCATATGGGGCAATGATCCCGATGTCTTCTCCACAAAGGTACTGCCCAAAAGTCCGATCAGCATGCCCTCAACAAGGAAAATTTCAAGCTAAATGAACCTCATTTTTCAGCAACAGGTCCTCAACGATACTGCACACAATGTACGCCTCGTTCCAATTCACCCTGCTGCGATCCTTGGCAGTCTCAGACCCTCCGTGGTCCAGGAATACAACTGCACCCCGATGGCCGGTCTGTGCGTCCACCTCTAAATGACTGGAGAGTGGAGGTAGAAGATTTGGCGAAATATTGCCAAAAGAATCGACAGTCCCATCTCGCAGGGAAAGATTGTAAAATTCTAGCGACGGGAACTGCGATATGGTCGGATGCATCCGATACTGGACATCCAGCATAATTGACGGCACCACTGAGCCACAATTGCTTAATGAGGTAACCATGGACAAGAAAAAAGAGACAGCTTACTGCCTTCTTCGGTCAGTCGCTCAAAAAGACTTGTCCCAAGGCCTTTCAGCTGTGCTTCGCGGCTTGCGATGACAGGCGGAAGTTGCTTATGATCTCCGATAAGAGAAACGTGTCGTGCCTGCTCGCCCATTTAGCGGAAATCGGCGGGAGATCTATACTGAAACACACACTCCTTTCATCAATGGTATGAGCGATGCCGGCTCCGTTGACATCGATGCTTCGTCAAGAAAAACAACAGGAAAATCAAGAACGTTAAGCGCAACGCTCGCCGAGGTGATGCAGGTGGTACACAGCTGACACAAGATCAGTGCCCCAAAAAAAGAGATCCGCATAAAACACATACCACGTCGGCATCTGCGGTAATGTCCCGCAGCATCTCTTGATGAATAGCGTACAACTTCGCGGTAATAGCCATCAACTGACGCTCTCGCGCGAGCATAGCCGACCGCAGCTGGTCAAGACGCCCTGCAGCGCGTGCTGTTGGCGCTCTCTGCACAGCTTCAATTCTCTTAGTCAAGTCCATTAATTTTTTCCCTGTCTGCTTCTTCTCTTCCAGAAGCTTATCTACCTTGACCTTGAGCGGGTGTTGATCCAGTTTGTAATCGAGAGTGTGCTGGGTAAGACTATCTTTTATCTTACCACGGAAGCCGATTCGCAGAGGCTTCAGGCCAGCTCCCGCAAAACCTTCGACAAGATTATCCACCGCCACGTTGGTATACGCACAGACAAGAATCGGGTGATGCACCTCAAAGTGGGCCTAGAATGTTTTAAGACTCAATGGCAAAGCCATCAACTAGTGCAGCACACCTTGAGCAGTCTGACGGCCTCAAGGATGGTTTTCGTCTTCCCTGTCCCCGGAGGCTGCACACAGTCAATGAGATCTCGTGAATCTGTCAGGAACAGTGGACGTACACCTTGAATGAGGGAAATTCGTTCCCCAATCATCATCGCAACAGCGCGGATCTGAGTCCCATTCAAACCATCCAATACGGGGTCACCGTCCATGACGATCGGGTTCGTCCGTGAATATCGCCGCGCCCAGCTCTGAATCCGTATGTCGTCCTTGAATGCACCACCATCCTCGCACTCGTCTCGGCTCTGATGTTCCAATGTTTCGCGAGAGACATACTGGACTTCATCCGGAGCTTGGAGCGGCCGATGCAGAGATGCGGATGCTGGCGAAAACGATCGGAGAAGCACGTCGCGCAAGTGGGTACCTTGAATGACAAATTGCCTGTCAGGTGTCTGATCGGCCTCCAGCACCGCGGGATCGTGGTTCAAGTGCAACGCTGCAGCACGCATCCGCTCGAAAATGATATTGGACCGGCCGACGTCAAGTCGCCAGAGTCCGTCACCGATATCAAATTTGTGGTCGAATACGACGCGAAGTTGGGTGGCATTGCCCGCCAACACGGTGCCACGCAAAGGCAGTTCTTGTAGAGGGTCATGGCGTGAAAGGAGAACCTGGGACCCGTTTCTGGGGCACAAAAACGATCAGTACCCTCCACGTACGGCCTTGGATAGCTACTTACTCGAATTTGTGCTCCGGTAGAATTATGCCAGGGCCTAGAGAGAAACATGCAATGGGATTCCGATATTGCGGTGCCTCTACCCAAAACGCATAGAGATCCGTGACGGTGTACCCCACCTCGCGCAAACGAGCGAGTGACCAGCTCGACAGACGATCACGGAGAACGGACTCCTCTTCTGCCTGTTCAGCATCCAATAGGGGTAAAAAACTGTGACCGTTGAATGTCACCAACATTGCCTTTTGTACGAACAAGCAAACTTACTGATCATGGTAGGCCTGGATCTCTGCGCAAAGTGGTTCGCCTGGTTGGACTTGGGTATACGGTGGAACGATACGTTTTGTATAGGCTCTGGGACCACCTCGTTTTCCTAGCGACTCGTCCTTGGTGCGACGGCGCGACGTAGCTCGTAGTCTCCAGTCAAATCGAGCGGAGGGAGCGAGAGGCGAATTTTCAGAAAAGTAGACATCCGTAGGAAGTTCATATTGGGATGGTTTTCTATGTGCAGCAGCGGCAGCATGACTAGTGATCGAGGAAGAAAAATGTCGAACAAGACGTGAACGAGGATGCTCAGTTTGCCTGGACAAGTTTTTGAAGTAGTTGCGGATTCCAATAAAAGTCTGCGAGGCATTTGCTACCAAACGTGCCCCGCCGCACGAGGTGACAAACGAACAAGCATTGTGCATAAAAATGTTCCAAGCCCGGGGGAATTGGAGTAGTAGACAAGCAAGTCACCACAGCCACACTTCGCAAACCCCTTTGACCATCCCTAAAATTTGGTGCGCTTGACTAGGCCAGTACGTACATAGTTGCTAGTTGGATCATGTTTAAGTTGTAGAAAACGCGGACTAACAGAATGTACTACACTCCGTATAGACAGAGAGCAATACATACCTCGCTATTGAGGCTGACCTTGCCTCAGTAGTACTCGCTTAGTACATTGTTGAGCGCTTGAGCATTTGTCGAGCAGATCAGCGAAGAAGACGTGCTGATCGCTAAGTTCGGCTTGCGGATGAGAGTCCTCGTGCAACGTTCTAGCCCAGTGAAGCCTCAACTCACGTCTCAGCATCCCAAGTTCGCCATATTGAACACCTTGGTTCTGTTTGAAAGAAATGTCTACCAAGGCTGGTACAAGCGCCATGCTCCCCTTCCTATCTCAATAATCGTCTCACCCGCAACGAACTAGGCCTGAACATCAAATACGTTCCCACGAGTACTGCACACGGACACAGGTACTACTGTGACAGCCAGAATAGCATAGCTCTATATGCAGGATGTGCAGAGAAAACCTCCTCCGAACATCTTGTTTATGGAGCTATACTAGGCGCGAATAGATGGGCGGGAACAAGCGGGTGGGGTTGTGCGTGTGGGTAACCTATTGGGTGGGCTGGAGCGGGTGCATGAGTGAGGATGGTGCGAATGGGTGACAAGCAGGGGGGGAGTAGAGGGGTAAAAAACGAAGTGGAGAAAGAGACTGCCAGAAAGTTGTAATGACATCGGGCGAGGGACCCCGGAAGTAGGTGCACAGGGTCCTGTGCGGGGAGCATATCACGTGCTTACGTGTCTACGCGATTTGTTGATTGTTGCGCTCATCATATTGACCCTTTCCCCAAACCACCACAATCGCCGTTGCCTACTCCACGAAGACGATGACAACAACCGTGTATTCTGGCACCCTCCAACCTAAAAAGAAAGCAGAGCTTAGGGAGATAGCTGTGGCTCTCCACATCAGCGATGCTGGCACCAGGGAAGAAATCCAGCTGCGTATACGCAGGCATCTTGATGAAAATCACGCCGCTCTCGAGGACAACCCCAGGTTTTCGGGGCTCTTTGCCAAACGGAAGAGGGCTGTACCATCATCCAACCATGTGTACGTCACCCTCTACCCTTGTGTTGCCGTTTGGCTCATTCCCCAAAGAAATCCTCCCGCATCCCCTGCGTCAGAAGTGACAGAGGAGATATCAGACAAGAAATTGGTTACCCCACCTTCGCGAGTAACGCGTCGGAACTTTCTACCCGAGCCGTCCCCCGTTCCGGAGGCTCGAGAGGTGTCAATAATGCTCAAGAAGGCTCCCATCTCTCCACCAGAGGAAGAGGCCCCTGGTCAACCCCCCGCGTACACCCCGCAGAAGGAGCGTAATGTCCTGTTCACGTCTACTCCACGTAGTATTCTACGCAGCATTCCGAGGCCATCCCTCGAGCTTGCGGACACGACTTTCAGGACGCTCCAGACTGAAGCGAAACAACACGCTCACGTATATTTGCTAGCGTCCCGATCTGTACGTCAATTCGCGTACTTTTTGCCATTATATAACTCCGTTCATCTCAGACACTCTCGAATTCTGTCAACATCTTCCTTATCACGACTCTCCTTGAGCTTGTTTATGTTTTGTATCGCGTCATTCCGTGGAAAGGCATGGTGGTATGCTCCATCCAATTTACTTCTGTTTCACTGGTTGATTTCATGTTAGGTTCATCTTCCGCAAGTCGTCAACACCAGCAATGGGCAGTTCTTGATTCCATATCCCCCCATCGTGACTTTCCAGTCCTATGCGTTTTGGAGCGTCCTGCTTCATTGGTTGATACCTACTCTGATTATCCCTGCCATTCTCGGTTCTGTCATCTCCTTCCACCCAGCAAATGCCTCTGCCGCGCGTATCCCTCGTGTGCTTCCTTTCGACCCTCTCACAGCATCCATCTTGCGTCTAGCTGCGCAGTATGGGTACCCATACGAAGCTCTCAATGCTACGATCGAAGGGATAGATGTCATTGGACCTCAATGGCGGATACTCACTGCTGCTGTTTGCGTTGCATTTGCATTCGCAGAAGCGATCTTTGCTGCGCCGAGCGCGTTTGCCGATTCTCGTGTACGCCAGAGAGGAGGTACACCCCGACGAACTGTGACAATCGAGGAGTGACTTTCTGGTCAATGTTCCGTGGTCAGTTTATGAGTGTCATGTCGTATATCCTTGATCCAAATGTTTTGATTTCGCGAGTCCTTGATATGATTTAGGCCAGCCCTGTTCTGATTATGTTTTCGAACATGCTATCCGTTTGTTTATCTCCCCCCTTTTTCCTTTCTCTCTGTTGTATATTTATGTTAGATGTATTACCGTTCAAGTTAATGACGTCGGATATGGATGTCTTGTTTTATTTCTTCTTTTTCTTATTTCCCTTGACTCAGAACGAGCAAAATGAAACGATACCCGTTGTTGCCAGTCCTTGGTCACTAGTCACGGGGCTAAGTGAAACCACATTTGGTTTACGGTACTATCCCCTACCACCCTTTCGGCGGTCACACTTTGTCATGGAGGGTCAACCGGTCATGGAGGGTCACAGCGTCGAAATCCAACTCCGCCTGAATAAGCTACAGCGCGCAATTACAGAGTATTCTACTGAACCACAAGATATACTACTACCATGGTGATTAGTATGTGGAGATAGCGAAGGTATCTATGTCACAAAAAACTGAGTCTTACTTGTTATGGGACATGGATGAGCGTTATTGATCATCGTACATATGTAGCGTCGGGTGGAGGGAACGTGTCGGGCTCGTAAATCGGTACGTGGCTGCGCGATGCAAACCGGGTAAACCTAATGTGCGACGGCTCGATCTGAGAAGTAGATGCCAGCACTGCTGGCTCTCCTGATGAGGGAGTGGACACGACGCTGCGCCCTTGACGCAAGTGACTGAAGAGCCTCTGGCTGTCTTTGAAACACCGCTCGGCATACGTTCGGCGAGTGACAATCAGTGTGACAGAGGTTGACTTCAAGATCTCAACAACTACTGTATCGTTTGACTTCGTTGAACTTGGAGACTACGAGTACAGTACAAAGAAAGATATGTGTCAAGTAAATTGCGAAAAAGTGGTGTATTTTATGGAGTGCCGAAAGGGTGGTAGGGGATACTTAGTATGACTTGTAGTCTGTCGACATATTCGGATTTAGCCGGCGGAGTTTGTATAATTTCAAACCTTAATCTTGTTTTCGCAAGATACATCCACACAACACGCTTGTGCGTTCACCCAAGATCCCTCCTTATCAAAAATGGTACGTCCACATCGTCGCTCGTCCCTACACCGACACTCAATCCCTTTCCAGGAACAATCAAAAGCACCCGTCAAACTTGCCAAAGTGATCAAGGTGGCTCGCGATCGAGCCCGACGTGTTTGTTCTCGCTGACCCCGCCGTTTTTTTCTAGGTCCTCGGACGCACTGGATCGCGGGGAGGTGTCACCCAAGTACGCGTCGAGTTCATGGACGATACCACGCGCACGATCATCCGGAACGTCAAGGGCCCCGTGCGGGAAGAGGACATCCTCGCGCTGTTGGAGAGCGAGCGTGAAGCCCGGTGCGTCTCGCGTTGCCAATCTGGTGTTGCGTTGCTGAACTAGTTCTGACAGTCGCTTGCGGTAAAATACAATGTGCCGCCGTCATCACCCCCCTTTGCTGTTTCCCGTTTAAAACATGTTTTTTGCTAGCGTTCCTACTGTATGCCGTACATATCTTTTATGCTGCATGTCTCAACCCACTGCTTTGCGTGGTCAACTATCAAGGAAAGCTGCTTGTCATAAACATGTTGCTAGGAAGTACATTGCAATGCATACTGCTTCGGGAACTGTAACAACTATGATATCAAACAGCTGAAGCAAGAGAGACAGAGAGACAATGAAAGGAGATATGTAGGAAAAAGAGTACGGACAACGAAGCCTGAATATGATCACGGAACATAGTGCTAAAAACAGTCACTAAAACGTTACTTTAATTTACTGCCAGTACCCCTGCTGTTGCCTTGGCTGATACTGGTAAAAGTTGGCCTCCGAGTTACCTTGAGGATACCCTACATGGCCTTGTGGGCCTTGCGTCGCTTGCTGCCCCTGTTGGGCCTGAGGTCCGCCAGCGCCAGCGCTTGAGCCGAAGCGGTTGCCCCCGTAGAAACCGCTTTGAGCGTGCGCTTGCTGAACACCGCGTCCAGACTGGGGCTGGCCAACACTTTGACCGACACCTACACCAGATGCACCGTCTTTGACGCCAACGTTTTGAGAGTAGGGTTTATACGCTGCCTCGGGGGACGTACCACCCGCACGTTGGAGCGAGGGGGCCGACCCTGCCCCGCTGCCCTGACCAAGTCCCATGAAGCTCTGGATAGCTTGCCCACCATACAGTTGTGGGTGCTTTCCGTAGTCGTTCGACGTGAGATTGTTCACCCCCGGTGTGTGATTGTGTTGCGGAGCATGGTGCTGATACAGATCATCGTAGCCTGAAGAGGGGAGCTGGTGTTGTTGACCGTAAAGCCCGCGGCCATAATGATCCGACTGGGACTGCACCGAACCAGGACCCTGCTTGCCTCCCGGAGACGGCGCCGCGCCTTGGGCGGGAGGACCAGGTTGGAACACGGTGGGATACTTGACAAACGGCTGAGGAACACCGTATCCCGAGTTGTATGGGGTACCGTAGTATTGATTTTGCGGATAAGGGTAGTAGTAGGGGAGAGGAGGAGGGTAGCTTTGTTGTGGCCCTTGGCTGCCAGATGGTTGCGGTTGTGCGCCACCCTGAGGAGGGAGCTGCGAAGACTGGGCGTTTGAGGGTTGGAGGATGGTGTTTCCCGGTAGTTGTTGAGAGTTGGGAAGACCCTTGACATCATCATGCCCGAGGACATTGCGGCTTCCTCCAAAGGCGGGTGACTGGGCGTACGATTCATAGAAACCCTAGATCACCTTAGTCACGCAATTCAAACAACAAACGACAACACATACCCTCTGATTATCGCCATATCCATAGTCATTATTAGCGAACGCACCCAAATGCGATGCCTGATGTTGTTGGCCAATTTGACCAAAGATGTTGTAGTCCTGACCCTGTCCAGCAGGCGGGGTGGGCGTGTGGAAGTAGGGTGCTTCCGCTTGCCGGAAGTACGCCGAGTGAGCAGCGGAGGCTTGGGGCTGCGAAGGCTGGGCTACGTGTTGAGATTGCTGGGTGGGATTCTGGGCGGCATCGAGATGAGAGGGAAGGCTGTGATGGGTATATTGGTGAGTCGGTCCTTGGTGCTGAGTCAAGGGTGCTTGTTGCTGGTGTTGGGAAAAGGAAGGGTGAATGGAGGGCTGAGGTTGCTGAGAGAAACCGGGCGACGTGGACATTATCGGCTGGCTGACAGAGGTTGATATTGAGGTGTGAGTTATGGTGGACGTGAGGGGCGATTGGGATTGAGAAACGGAAGTAGGTACAGGTACAGGTGCTGGAGGCGGTGCCGGTGGGGGTGGAGCCTGCTGTTGAGGTGCGATTTGAGAGTGTATGGTAATAGGCTGCACCGTAGCCACAGGTGACTCTTGAGCAGGGACCTGGGTCTGAGGCAATGGTTGGATAGGTTGCTGAGGCGACTGCTTTGCCTTGATTGAAGTTGGTTCTGAAACCGGCGCAGGTTCGGTCCTGCCGAAACAATGATTCAGCCAAAACATCAACAAGGCGAGAAATAACTTACGGAGATGGCTCGACCACATCACCACCGAGGCTCAGACTACCGAATTGCATGCCAATCTTCTCGAGACCGGGGTTGAAACTTGAGGAAGGCATGACAACAGCCTGATCTGTTGCCTTGTATTTGTTCGCACTACGGTGTGAAGCAGCTGACGATCGTGGAGGAACAGATACTGGGGACTTTGAAGGTGGTGGGACAGTTACAGGTTCTTCTGATGGTGGTTGAGGAGCTGGGGCCGGTTCAGAAGGCACGGGTGCAAGAATCTCTGGCGCAGGTTCTTCCTGAGGCAGAGGGGCGGGGATTTCATCCTGAACATCTGACTGAGTCTGCACGGGGGAAGACCAAGCATCTTCAGGGGGAGGTTTGACCTGTGGTTCGTCATCCCAAGTAGGGGGTTGTACGGTTATCGGATCCTCCCAACCGTCGCCCGTTGGATCTGAATCGCCATTAGCGAATGGTGCGGGAACGGATGCTGATAACTCGGGGGCTGAGGGAGGAGGCGGGCGTGAAGCTACTGGGGTTGGTGCAACGGCAGGTTTTTCTTGTGGTCTGTGAAAGCCATGTGAGAGATAAGGGATTAGCGAACAGGGACAAGAACAGACCTTGCGACCTGAGCCCAAGAGAGTTTTGACGTTGCTGGGAGCTTGGTGGGTTTTGGAGCGACCGATGTCGGAGGTGTTAAAGTAGCCGGTGCAGATATCGAGTAGTCTTGTGCGCCCCAGGTGCCACTGCCCCATGACGAGGGAGTCGCAAACGACTGCTGAGAAAGGGAGGGATCTGAGAAAGGAGGGTCGGCATGGTGGTCAGGATCATCAGGAGAGTCATAGTGTGCGGATAAGATGCCATTTGACGAGTCCGGCTTGTCGAGTTGGACTTGGTCGGAGTACTCCTCGACGGGCTGCTTGTCCGCGGAATCCGGGGCGGGTGAAGATGTTTTTCCGGGGTGTGATGGACGCGAAGCATGGCCATTGACGCCGTGTCCTCGTGCTGAGCCGCGACTGCGGGCACCTCTTGTTGGACCACCACGACCACGACCACGGCCGCCGCGACCGCCATGAGAGTCGGTGCGATCGCGAGAGGTGGGATGGTCCTTTGGGTTTGGGTGGGAAGGGGTGGGTGGTTTTTTATCCTTTTTGATTTTCACTGACCACTGTTCGGCATTGCCTGGGATTGCAGGGTGAGAGGGGGAAGGGTAAAGCAGGGAAAACGAGACCTTCGCTGATTCGCTGTGCCGCGAGATGCACGTCGCCGCTGACCTCGATTAAAAGTGACTGGAGGTCTGGCGGAGGGTGAGGAGGAGCGGGATGAGGAGGAGGAGGACGTGCCTTCGACGGAATATCCGGGGAAGAAATCCTGGAGCTGGCTTACTTGCGGGCGGTACTTTGACTCGCTGCCTGGTTCAGACTGCTGGGATCGAAACGCTGCGGATTTGTAGGACATGGTGGACGACTCTGACCTAGAGAACGACGCAACTGGTGGGGTTTCAATTTATCACCGCGACCCCCCCAAAAGACCCCCCCCAGGAATTTAAATAATTATACCGAGTTGGGTTATCCCTCGCAACGATGCAGCCAGACGACGACGACGACGACGAGCTCGACTTGGCCTTCTCCGTCTCCGCCCACACCGACACCGACGACGACTTCACGCGCGCACTCGCCGACCTCGCACAGCTCCGCGCCAGCGTGCAGAACAACCTCCGTCTCCGCCCAATACGCTCCTTCTCCGCACTCCCAAAGTCGTCGCCCTCATCCGCCTACTACACCCCAGACGAAACCCCGCACCAGGACATCCCCATACACGCCGCCGCATGGAGCCCCGACGTTTTGGCTCTTCGTCTCCCCGCGCCAAGTCACCCCATCCTCGTCGACACTCGGCCCCTCGCAGCCTACAACGCCTCCCACTTTGTCGACAGCGTCAACATCGCCATCCCTTCCCTCATCCTCAAGCGATGCCGCAAACCAGGCAACGCCTTCCAGTCCCTCGCTGCTCTGCGCCAGTTCATCACCTCTGACCAGGACAAGCACCGCTGGGACACCCTTCCCTCTTCCCCCTCATGGGATGGTGACGTTGTCATCATGCACGGCGAAGAAACTGACGAGTCCGAAATCACCAACCTCCAGGTCACCGCCTGGGCTCTTCTCCCCCTACTGTCTTCTCTCCTTGGCAATGCTCGCGTGCATTACTTGCGCGGCGGCATAGCAGTCGCTCAATCACACCACACTCTCAAAAATCTCCTCGTCACACAGTCCCCCCATCCTCCAGATCCCGACGATCCAGAACCACCGCTGAGGAGCGCAAGAGGCCACGGTCTCTTCCACCTTAACACCTCTCCCCCAACCCAAACACATTTCGAAATCGATCAGCCTATGCCGTCACCCTTGCCGATTATGCCCAGTTCAGATCAGCTAAACGACGCCAATGGCTCCCCTCCACCGTCACATCTCGCCTTCCGTCGCCCTGCACCCCCACGACGTCCAAGCGCACCAAATCTCACCCGCATAGTCACAAATGGCGAAGACGAACAACAACAATCTTCTCTTCCCCGTCTTCACATCCGCACTACCCCCACGCGCTCAGCCACCATGCCCATCACTCCACAACTCTCAGCGAGCCCCAATGGAAACACGCTCTACCTTCCTCCCCAGTCTCCTTCCCACCTCAATCTATTGCATTCACACCACATGCCTCCCACTCTGCCATCGCCGCGCTGGACAACCAGTCCGGCAGAGCTCCTCCCACCACCATCTCCCAGATTCGCCCGTCCGACACCCCCGCGCACACCCGACACACCACTCGCTATGCCTCCTCCTATGCCATCACCACGAACGGCACGACCAGATGACCTCCAGACGACGACGGAGAGCGAGTTCCTAACGTTCACCGTGTCAATGATCCTTCCCAATTTCTTGTATCTTGGCCCGGAGCTAACCCTCCCAGAGCACGTGCAGGAACTCAAGTCGCTGGGGATCAAGAGAATACTGAACATTGCAGCAGAGTGTAATGACGATCATGGGCTCAATCTGAGGGAGAATTTTGAGCGGTATGTGAGGATTCCCATGAGGGATACGGTCGAGGAGGACCAAATCACCAGGGGGCTAAAGGAGGCTTGTCAGATGCTAGGTAGGGGGTCTTTACACTTGATTTTTCCATCGACATCTGAATATGCATTTAATGACTTCGTTTCCTCTGCGTATTTTTGACGACTTCTTTTTCAAAGATGAGGCAAATCTGTTCGGAGCGGGTACCTATGTGCATTGCAAGGCTGGCAAGTCGCGCTCTGTGACCGCCGTGATGGCCTACCTCATTCATGCGAACCACTGGACGCTTTCGCGTGCATATGCTTTCGTCCTCGAACGACGCAAGGGGATCTCGCCAAACATTGGGTTCGTCTCGGAATTGATGACCTTTGAGGAACAAGAGCTTGGCGGCAAGTCGGGCGGCGTGATGCCGGTCTCCCCAGAAAACGGGGGTGACTCGCAAACAAACCACGCATATGCTGCGCAGAGTCGAAGACCGGGCCACGCTCGCGAGAGTTTGCCGCCCTTGGTCACGGTGCAAGATTCCGACGAGGTAGGGGAGATTGCCATGGGTCAAGATATGGAGATCAAGGATAGAGAGGGACGTTATCGACACATGCGTCGGGCGCCAGTGGATGAAAATACGCTCCAACCGTTGCGGAGGGTGAGCAAGGCTGGACTTGAGAGTGGGTTTTAACATGTGTGTGGTGTAGCTATACCCGTTTGCATATTACAATTTCGACCTGCTGATGGAGCTTACTACTACCAGCAAGTCGCACGTCGCATTCAGGATCCAGTAGGTTACACTGACCAAGGAACAGACATGAGCATGTGAACAAATGAACTGCTGGGTACATATCCATCCGTTCATATTTCGCCATAGACCACCTCGCCATCTATGACTGTTGCCTTCACCTTCGTCTCCAGGATTTCTGCAACTGGTATGGTCATGATATCGCGATCCAGAACCACAAAATCCGCCTTTTTGCCTATCGAGAGCGAGCCGAGTTTGTCTTCAGCAAACACAGCGTAGGCAGCATCCAGCGTCATTCCTTTCAGGGCTTGAGCCCGTGTCAGACGTTCCGACGCGTACCTAGTACAGAGCGTGAACCAAATACATCACCGCCTATGCAATGGCGCCGTACCATCCTTGTGGCCCATGAGGCGAATCTCCAGAAACGGAGAGACGAGAAACGGCGGCGTAGAATCCCAACAGAGGGTTAATGCCCTCGACAGGAAAGTCGGAGCCGAGAGGAAGAACCCCCGTGCTGGACGTTCTGGGACAGATGGTGAACATAAGGTCAATACCACAGGGAAAACAAACGCACTCGATCATCGTTTGGTATGCATATGCTCCGCGGATTCTTGCTGGGCCCTGAAGTACATTCAGAAACACGTGCAGTCGAGCAAAGCATGCAGTTACCAAACGTTGTTCTGCATACCACATATCGGTAGTCCTGTGATTTAAAAAATCAAAATTTAACTATTAGAGGCTCAAGGACACAACGAACTCACGCATGCGTGGGTTGTACACTGAGTATTACTGTTTGTTTCTTAGCTTTCTAATCACTGATAAGAGAACAGAGACAAGCCTTGTAGTCGTCCAACTCGTTTTACGTCGTCAAGGGTCATAACTTGTGCATGTTCGATGCGCGGACGCCGTTCCGCTGCCCTTCCATGAACCGAATTAGACAGGATATCCTCGAAGATGTCGAGCACAATGTGATTGGCCCGGTCGCCAATGCAGTGGATGTTCTGTGCAAGTGATTTGGTCACCAGAGGTACAAGAAGTACAAGCTACATACCACTTGCCAACCATCTTCCCAGAATTGCTTCATAAAGGCCGACAATACCTGTGGTTGTACGCGCATGAGCCCGCTAGTTGATGGGTTGTCTGAGTACTGTTTGAAATGAGGCTCAAGTCCCGCGTGCTGGCAAGCCACGAACCGGTTCTAATAAAGCTGCTCCATGGGAACCAAGTGCACCTTCAACAATGTCAGTCACGTCTACAAAATAGCTGGTCAGACAAACCATCAGTGAACAGCTTGACGCTGCGAAGATTCAGACGCTCCGCAATGCCATAGTCAACGAGACGAGTCAAGTTTTTACCCCAATATTCGTCGGATTCGATGTGACCCATGAGATAGAGCCGGAGCTATGGGAGATGAACATCTCCGGTACGTACACCTTTGACAAGAAGGCACGTACAGGAAGTTTGCTGGATGAGGCATACCTTGGCAGAGGTCAGTGCATGTTGGCGTGAGTGGACCAAGAGCATACTCCTTATAAAATTCGATCTCCTGGGGATTCGTCGCAGCATCGTGGATAGATGTCAAACCTACGGCATGCGCGTCCCTCATCGCTCTCTCAAAATAGTCGCGTAACTGAGCGTTTGTCGGGACAGGAATTGGCACGATACTCATCGCGTTGTCCACAAAAATTCCTGAATTCCGTGAGCGACTCGGTCAACACACGTGAATTGTTTTACCTGTAGGCTTTCCGGACGGGTCACGGATGATCAACCCCCCGTCCACTTCGCTAGGTAGGTCTCCCATTAGCTGTAGCGCTCGGTTGGAAACCCATGCTGCATGCACATCAATGCGGTCTAGGTAAATAAGACGATCTCTAAGCATATATTCCGTATCAAAGTCATCCTGTAATGTTCAATAAACACAGGTTTAGTGGAGATAAAAGGGACAGACAGCAGTGGGATACTGGGGATCTTGCCACAAATTTTGGTCCCATCCCATGCCTACGATCCAACGGGACGGATCGGCTAGAACGTCGGAGTGTGACTTGACATAGTGAACGACCCGCTGTAATACCTCTGCATTTGATTTCGATGAGCTCGGGTGATATAGCAAGAGAGTTGCATAAATACCGTGCTTTGACTTGCAGCCAGAAAGGTCAAGGTCCATCGCAGCGCCATATTGTATTACGTGTGCATGGGCATCTATTGAAGGTCAGCTTCACACCCGGTCTGCCATCTATTGATTGGTGTACCTGTGAGCCCCGGGATGACGATGCTATTCGGATCCAAGTATGATATGGGGAACAAAGGCTGCCAAAGTTTGAGTGGCCAGGGCAGTTGAAAGTCGGCGAGAACCCCGAGGACATGGCGCTTGCGCCAGCGAGCCTTGATGTCCACTGTACAAGGACATCTTGTCAGAGAGCCAAGGGGGTTCTGGTTTCAAGCTCACCGAGAGACCCGACGTCTGCAATGGTAGTGTTGCTCACGACAATGCACTCGACATTGGGATGTGCTGGGTCGACGGTGTATATTTTGCCAGCTGAAGAACAAAGTGCATAGTCGGGGTGTGCAGGACCAACCCCCAGTCCCGCGCTGAATGCGAGGAGGACGGCGACAAGTGCGCCGAAACGGAAGTGTTGGTGAGACTGCGCAGTCGGCATCAAGTTCGACTGAACCGACGTTGCTGTCGAAGAGAATTATACTCCACTCCGCTGTAGTTCGAGGACACCGAATCACAAACAAAGCCTCGCTGACTTTGGGAGATCTGTCGAACTAGATAGATAATCGAAAGATTATCTAGTGTATCTAGCAACACTGTGAGATGACCCTTAAGCTTGCTAGATAAAAAAAACACGCAGACTCACTTCAGTCCTACATAATAGGTTAGGTAAAGGCCGCTTATTGTTTTGGTAACCCTCGCTGCATCCTCCATCATGGACCCCTCCCCGGAATTGCTCCATCACCACAAGAAGACGCTCCACTCCAAGCGGTCCTTTGGAAAGTATCCGCATCCAATCGATTCTCCTACTTATGACGCGCAAGTCTCGTTTCATTGTCCAACTCATCTTCAGACTCATCCTTGTCTAGCTCAGAAGAGGACAACGACCCTTTGACCGACGACGGGGGTTCGGCCATCGCTATCCCAGTCTCCCTCCGCGCAAACCGTGCCCTGCATACATCCAAGCAGACCACCCGAGCCAGGCATCAGCTGGCATCGAGCTTGCTCTCCGATGACGGCACAGATTCTCAAACCTATGACGGTGATGTTGAATCTAGCATAACCGTGGGCGTAGGTCAGCATCAAGCATCCAAAGGGTTCTTCTACCCCACCTTGCGCCACACATCCTCGAATTCGACACTGACATCTCAGATCGAGGATATTGGACCCTCTCCCTCTACCTCCCGTCACCCGACCCCACCTCCGGTTGCGCAGCCGGTTTTGGTTCCGGAGCCCCTGACTTACAGCGCTTGTAATCCCGCCACGCTCACCCCCGAAGACATCCAGGCTTTTGTTCAGAAAGCGATTAGCGCTGAGCCTGGTCGGCCGTATCACATCAATCAGCCTCCCACTGGCAGACCAGTGCGCATCTTCGCAGACGGTGAGACAGGCAGTGATCTCGTTCATTGTTTGCATTGAGATATGCTTCAGGGGTATATGATCTCTTCCACTTTGGGTGCGGATCAGTCAGGCCTCGCCGACGTGTATCCCTGACTCTCAGTATAGCCATGCTTTGCAACTTCGACAAGCAAAATTATCTTTTCCGAACGTATATCTCCTCGTTGGCGTGAATACCGATGAAGATGTCTCTGCATACAAGGCTCACTGTGTCATGAATCACCAGGAACGGTTAGTCATATCCGAAAAAAATGTTGCTTGTATTGTTGATTTCGTTTAGATGTGAAGCCGTCCGTCATTGTCGCTGGGTCAACGAGGTCATCCCCGGCAGCCCTTGGATCCTGGACGCCGCATTTCTTGACAAATGGCACATCGATTATGTCGCACATGACGAGGAACCGTATGCTGCAGAGGGCCACAATGATGTTTATGCGTTCGTGAAGCAAAGGGGTATCCCACGATTTCCAGGGCGCAACGACGATTGAGCTGATAGACGTCATATCTAGGCCAGTTTATCCCAACCAGGCGTACGCCCGGTGTCTCTACCTCTGATTTGTTGCAACGAATCATTTCGGGTTATCGTCGACGAGACTTTGACAAGAAGCTGGAACGAATGGGACATGCGGAGCTCATGGCTCATGGATCAGATTTCGAGGACAAAGGCAATACCGGTTGAAACTCGAAGTCCTTGGCTGCGATAACAATATTTCTAATTAGCGAACGGCGTCGTCGTTACAACCTGGGCTCGATAGTAGATGCATGTGGGCAGAACACAAGTACAGTATATCAAATACAAGAATACGTCACAGCGGATTGTGTTGGTGGTGTCCTTCAATGGAACAAATAGGAAGTGGGTTAACAGCAGGTGGGCTCGTTCCCAGAAACGCTACGCTAGTTTGAACTTTTTCTCTTCGTGCTCCTCTTTCTTGGATGTTTCCTCTGATGAGGCATACGGTAGTTCCGGGGTTGGCGTGGAACTGCGTTTCCGTTTTATCGATGCCTCTTTTTGTTTCGATTTCTGCTTGGCGAACATGGCCATGATACCATCTTTGCGGTTGGCAATCGGTTCGATGAATTTGACTGATTCTGCGCCGACTTTGCCAATTTCCTTTAAAACTTGATAACTAGACCCCATTGAGCAAAATAGAGACCGATCAGGTCGGGGTGCGCACCATTGGAGCGGTGCCTTGGTGTCCTCCCAAGGGTGAAGTAAACGAGCGAGATGAGCGGACCATACTCGCGAAGAGGTGTCCAACCATTGGTTGATCTCATCTACGGTGGAGAAGATGACGGGTTGTCGGTCATGTAACCAGCTCAGGGCTTTGCTTGCATCGGTAGTGACGATGGCAAAAGTGTACGTTGGCTGCGATTGACCTAGAGTGAAAATGATGTTTCTGAAGCAAGCGAAAGCAGAGAGAAGAGCGAACTTTTATCAATCGTTTCGTCGTATAGCCCCGCCATGAGCATGACTTTGCCGTCGGGATGCTTGGTGAAGTGCGGTAGCTTATCCTTCCCTTTCGTCTGCCATTCATAGTATCTGCATCTGGAGTTCATCATAATGTGTAGTGGCGG
>JBBPRM010000233.1:0-22642 GCA_038092995.1 Xerocomus minutiporus | reverse complement strand
TGAAGTGCAAGAATGAGCGGTGAGAGCGTCGAACTGTTGTTTCCTAGAGTTAGATCGACACTGCACATGGTGAGCACGTCCAATCACGTGCAAGACGTTCACCATGACAGAAGGAGAGATCTGTACGAAAAAAGGCGAGAGATCGAAAACGAACTATCAAGAGCGGACTGGCAGGCCACAATTGGTGACCATTGTTACACTTGGTCCCGGGTAGGGCAGCAAGCGTAGCCTCAGTGAGGGGGCAAAGGTTCGAAGGACGCTCAAGGGGGTTTCCTCTTGGAGCGTAGGGAGTCGGTCGTGGGGGTTTCCTCACGACGGGTTTCAAAGGTTCAAGGACAAGACACCCGTTCAAAGTACGGGCGTAGACTTTCAAGGGGGTCAAGGGACGAGAGAAGATCAAAGGGGCTAGATTCCGGTACGAGAGACAAGTACTGAGGAGATCTAAGCTAAGGAGACAAGACAAGTATTGAAGGTATATATACTGCCCTAATGGTTTAGGGCAGGTGTGGGAGATACAAGGTCAAGTCATAGAGTGTCACCATGTGACAAGAAGGAAATGACTCATCGGCGGCCGATGGAGTCGAGTGAGACAAATGATGACTAAATATGAACGAGTCATCGAAGTCGATGGACCCGGATGGAATCAGATGGAAGGAAACAACTACCTTAGACAAGTGAGGGCCATTGGGCCAGAGACGTGGGATAGGAGGGTAGTTGTAGAAGTAAAGGAACGATGAGTCCTAAGAAAAAGAGTACTAAAGGAAACGAATCGTAACAACCATCATAAATCCGAAGGGACCAGTCCAAGGCATTGAAACTTGGATTGCAATGCAGACCGCGATACAATGACACGTCGCTGAGTGGTATCAACCAACACGTCCTGGCTATCGCACACGTCCACTACGTCCGATACGTCCGAAAGAAAGCCATTCATTTGAGACATTGCGAAAACTGGAGGGAATTTTGTGATGGACGGACGACAGTTGGGCACGACCCAACGTGGGAGAAAAGACGGATGTTACATCAGCTGCTTAGATAATTCCCCCCCCCAAAAACCTGAACCCTAAAGGGTCCAGGAATGGTACGCTTACTACTTAGCAAAAGCATACAGCAAGGACACAAACAGTCGGGTGGTCTAGCCAAGAAGAAAAACCAGCGTAGAAAACGAGAGCACAGATCCCAGGTCACCGAGATGAATGTAAATTTAACAGGGTTGGTAATCCACCGACGACCAAACCGCAATCTGAGTGGTAAACACGACGTTGTTCTCCAACCACTGCTTGCTTGTAAGTGTGAGCGCATCAGACGCCGAAAAGAGTGATCCCTATGCGTTACCTTCCAACGGTGGTGTCACGCGCGAGGAGCGACCTCGCCGCCCTGGATGACACGATGGTACTGGAAATCATCAACGTCAGTGGTCCGACCCTCGCAGAAACGCATGGCATACTTTGTAGTGGCGGCTACCACGATCATCGTAAGCAACGTCATGTCTACACCATCGCGAGCCATTGACTTACCAATGCTACCAAAGATGATCAAAAGAGCTAGAACACCGTTCAGCCAGGACAGCACCCGATCGAATTCAAGCTTACCGACGTGATTGGTCATTGCGCAAACCTAGAGGCGAGTCAGACGACGAGGGTACGATTCACAAGGACCACCTACCATCGGCGGGATGTATGAGAGACCTGCGATAGTGATATACAACGTGCCTTGCGTATGCAAACGCTTCGTCAACGGGGATCTCGCCCACTGTCTGGACAGCCCCACGGTCAACAGCACGAACACGAGCAAGTCGTAGCACGTCGCTTCGAATGATGAGCACGACACCAATTCAGGCACAATGACCCCGACTCACTATATATCAGCGCTGCAGCGCTCGCTTGCCGGCGCACGAGATAACTCTCGCAAAAGCCATTTTTGCGGATCGACCTGACGTCCGCTACTTCTAGAGAGAGAAGACGTGGGTGGGGAAAGACGAAGAGGGTGCACTCGTACTTAATGCCAACATGGACCAGTGTCCCAGCGTAGCGAGGAACAGCATGACTTGAACAGCACGGGTATCCTTCCAGATCAGCCAACTACCTGGGCAGTGGGCGTAAGATAAGTAGACGCTGTACACAGACTCACGTGCGAATCATGAAAATCGCTGAGCAACAGGCCAACGCAATGTGCTCCGATGCCTATACATCTTAACGAAACAGATCCAGATCAAATTACACCCGCGTCACTCACCAACGTCAACAACAAGTTCGCTAAACAGTCTGGTAAGCTGCCGGTCAAACAAAGAGGGATGAACGAGACTGACGTTGACAGTCCATTCCCGCCATCAATGGGCTGGTTCCAACTGCACTGTGCATGGGCATGAATGCGTCACCTCTCTCATCAAGGGTACCTTAGTATTACAGGAGAACGAGGTAAACGAGAAGGATTGTCCGCCCAAGGATGTAAGGAATCTTGACCGCCTGTCGTGGCAGCCTGTTTGGAACCAGGGAAGATGACGGGGGTGCTCACCAGCGACCAACGAAAGGACAGACGGTTACGAATGATAGCGCTTTCGACATAAAGCGAATTTATGTATTCCCACCTAGACTACGATGTGGGCCTGCTTGTCCTCCGAAAGGAGAACTTGAGCATACCCATAAAGCCCCAGGAGTAGATAGGCAATATTCCCGTCGAGAGCGAGCCATGGCACCACCATCGTTGCAACCACGGAAAAACGGTGCAGGCTTTTTGCCAGTACCGTGATTGAGCTTCCGAAGAAATTCATTTAATAACGGTGCTTTCGTGTTTCAGACGAGTTTCAGCATGGAGCCCGTTTCAGTCACCTTCCGTACATCATATGCAGCGATAGACCGAGCTTGATTCGTCGCAGGGTGTAGTTGGGTCGTGAAGTGATGACACAGTTGACCTTTGGCCCGTTCGTGCCAGCGCAAAACGTTCCGTTACGTTTCTAAGAAACCAAATCAAAACCTACTAGTCGCGAAACATTAATTTATCAATACAGAGTCATTAAAACGGAGAGTCTCTGAAGGGAAGATTACACTTCAATCCAAACGATAAGATCTTCAATGCACCCTGAAACAGTTCTTGCACAACCCCTTACGTTCATAAGGGTGTTGCTCAAAGTTCATGCAATGAGAGGACGTGTCCACCAGGCTGTCGAATGGGGAGACATCGTGGCCATTGGTAGCGTTAAGTGCCGCTAAGTATACACGCGCCGCCGACTGGCTTTCTACCAGTGGACGTCTATCGGGTATGAGAGGGGGGATGATAGGTACAGTCGCCCGGCGGGGTGGTGGCGGTGGTGGCGGCCTCTTGGTATCCGAATTGGTCCTGTTCCACAGGATGGGCGGGGGAACGGGAGGGACATCCCAGCCAGAGGGAGCAAAGACGTCTTCGTCAGATGGCTTCACAGGCATCAAATGTCGCTCTTCTTCGTCATCGGTAACCGCGCTCGCAACGCTCAGAGTATCAAACCCAAAGCTGGTCGCCGACTGTGGAGGGCTCAGGTAGTCGTGAACCGATTCCCTATCATCCGTCTGGTCTCCATGTACGGCATGATCAGATCCTGGCTCAAACGGGGACGGTCGATGTGTCTTTGGGACTGGCTCGGTATACGTGGTGGGAAACAGCCCCTTGCGACCGTCCTTGTGGATCCCCAGCCACCAATCATCGAGCACCTCATGGACCACCGTGATCTCATCCCCCGCCTTGAAAGACAACTCGTCCGAAGAACCAGAGAAGTCGTACAGAGCCCTGACAATCTTCTGTTCCTGCTGGGAAAGGGGTTTCAAGATGCGTCCATTAATCCTCGGTGATTCGTTGGGCAAGTCCGCAGGCTTGACTTTGGGTGACTTTCGGGAAAACGACCGCGAGCTGGGCGGACGTGAAACCTCGGGGGTGTCCGCGCCATCCTTTTCTTCACTTTCGTCCACCAATGCAGCAAAGGTATCTCGGTCCTTCTTCCCGCGCCCTGCAATAGAGCTGACCGCGTTCGAGGCCCACCCAGCGACGCTCATTCTCTTGTTGAGTTTCGTTGCGCTCTCATTGGTGGTAGTGACGGCGCTGTCAGAACGCTTACGAGAAGCCCGGGAGGCAGGACGTGAGAGGGTGGCTGATTTTCCGGCATCGGACTTGCGGCGTACAGGGGTGCGAACGCCTGGGTCATCCACCGATTCCGCAG
The DNA here is from genome assembly GCA_038092995.1 of Xerocomus minutiporus. Classification (NCBI taxonomy): domain Eukaryota; kingdom Fungi; phylum Basidiomycota; class Agaricomycetes; order Boletales; family Boletaceae; genus Xerocomus; species Xerocomus minutiporus. The sequence continues at coordinate 18,456 of JBBPRM010000233.1, read as the reverse complement.
ACGAGGTATTGTTCGAAAGGGTGGACCGCTTGGAGCGTATACTGGAGTATTTGGTATCGTCGGTGGACGAGAAAAGATGTGGTTGGGAATTGGTTCTCGTATCCTCCAACTTTGTGAGTGTCGGCCTTGTATCAGAACGTCAGTGACATGTCGAATGGCCGCTAGAGAGCACTAACTCGTCACACCAGCCAGCTTTCACTTCGTTCAGTATCTCAAAGTATTGCTTCGCGAAGTTGAGTTGGATATCAAGAAAGTTCGTCAGTTCGCGTAGCTGCAACACCTCGTTCTCTTGGATAATCTGAATTCGAGAGCGTACGTCCTCAGATGTCTCTTCGCTGCTTCTGTGTGAGCCAAAAAGGATAGCGTAGAGAATGAGCGGGCTTACAAGCGTAGTCGACACCGCAGCAACTCGTCCTCTGCCTCCCGTTTCTCCTTTTCCTTCTCTTTCTTGTTGCTCTTCATCTTTTCAAGCTTGGTTATGGCCGCGTCGTAGGTCAGTCTAGGTATCATTGAGAACATGTATAACAACCATTCGAGCCCATAGATGATGCCGACTTACCTTCGACTATCCAGTTTCTTACGCTGGTATTCGTAGTCCTTGATATCTTGAGCATGCTTCTCACACGATGCGATGAACGTATCCTGGAAAGTAAGCCCATATGCCTCTTGAAGCGTGGCTATCTTGCAATGAGCCCTGCCCATCGCGATGAGACACGGCCCTGTAAAGACAGTCCAATGTTGAGTTGGCCACCCACGATCGACTCGCTCGACACTCACCAAAGGCAGAGTCGTCGCCATACTCTTCCCCGTGTGTGACCATGACTATCCCAAGCGCTTCGATCGGCATGAGCTTTTCCGCCTCTCCAGAAGACGGCGACTCCTTCTTCTTTGAAAGCACATGGAAATACGCCTCTGAGGCTGCCTGTAACCTGCGTCGCACGCAAGTGGTATCGTTGAGATTGCATCTAAAGAAGGGCAATAGGGCGTACCGGGTAATGCCCTGCTTTCGCAGCTCTACATCCTGCTCTAGTTCCTTGAGCTCGTCCTCGACGACGATTGTCTTGTCGCGAGAGGAGATCTTTTCGCCTGCCCACTGGTTCCACAACCTCAGTGTGAACTCCACGAATCGAAAAGTGCCACGTCACGAACCTGTCTAAGCTTCCCGAGCTAGGCCAAAGTAAAGACGTTGTCATTATTGTGGGCGCGCTCTAATCGCGACACGACCCACCTGTTTGCTGGCCATGGAAATATGTCAGAGACAAGTTTCAATTGATGTCGATGAGCTGATTTTATTTGGTGGAGAGTCGGCCGTGACCGGGTTGATCGTCGATCATTTATTGCTTGACATGACAGTCTCCGCACACCAAGTTCTTGGCGAAACAAGAATACAAGAGCAACCAACAACTGATTTACATGACATGAATGAACACGGCCAGACTCATGGTTTTTGTGCCAGACGCGTTCCTTCTTGTATCGCAACAGCCTCTTCAACCCACGGAAGCCGGAAGAAATCACTACGCCGCAGCTCTTCTGCGCGGATCGTGGCACCTTCGCTCGGTCCACTCCCAAGAATGCTCTCCAGATCCCGCGACTGTGACTCCAGCCACGTCTGGATGAACTTGGCAGGGTCGTCTGCAAAACTCTGCAGGAATACCCGTTTTGTATGCGAATTATGCAACGACTGCGCAAGGAGTGAAATCTGAAAAAAGGTGGCTGTACGTGAGATCAAATCGGCGGAGCATGGGGAAACCCACCTCATCATCTAATTTGCTATGATCTTGTGCGCTTTCTTTACTGGACTGAACAATCACTGCCATGCGATTTTTCACAGCAGTGTCCTCCATTTTTATCTCGATATCCCAGGCGGACGGCCGCTCTGGAGGTGGTGTTCCTGGATTGAATGTGTAATACAGCATTATGGGATCAGGGGGCATGAGATGTCGGTTGACCAGCTCGGGCAGCTGTTGAAATAAAATAAAATCTGCCCCAAAGATCTAGAAAACAAAACACCTTAAGGAAACTTTCCCGTCACAACGCTATTTACGAACCGGACGCAAGTAATCGTCTGCCCTAATTCTCCGACGGTCGACCTTGTCTTGCAGAGTGTGGAGTTTGATATAGTTCCACAGCGTCTGTATAACACCTATCCGGCTCTCTTCCTTGATGCCCAGTACATATGCTGGAAAGTCAGTGAGTGGGGGATGCACCGAAAAAAACGTGTTAGAGTTACACAATTCAGGGCTAAGTTTGTATTGCTCTGGAGTCTGTTCGAGGTACATGAGGATTCGAACCCGTGTTGGTTGGTCACCCATCCGCCTGACCGTAAAGCCGTCGAGCGGCGGTTGAACACCCTGTGGCCGGGGCCACTACAAAGATTCCCAATAAGTAACACAAAGATACAACGCTCAGAACATACCTCGACAATGTTGCCATCTGGATACAAACGAGGATCACGATCGAGCTCCACTATCATTCTCTTGATAAAGGTCGATAACTTTCGTGGAGCCGTTTTATCTCGAGAGCGTTGATTTGGCAACTGCAGCCACTGTTACGCGGGAAGGGAGTTAAGGTATAACCAAGACGCACCTCGAGGAGACGCCCCTCCACTTTTAGTGACCACGCTGGGATGCCCTGTCCTGTCTCAAAATTGACGGTACCTCCCTCGCCATCGGCTTGACCGACTTGCCACGGCTGACCAGATACAGTGTGACTAACAAACACTCTCATCGTCCGCGTCGTCTACGCAAAACCTGGCATGAGCGAACCAGTCAGCTTTACGCAGAATGAGACATACAGTCGGGTTTCGCGCCAACGCATCCTGAACCTCGACCCTTTTCCTCGTCATAGTCCAATCCAACTTCTTCTCCATCTCCAGCAGGCTTTGGTACATTTTAGACTCTTGCGCGAATTCGGGTAGCTGGGCAAGCACGTTCGGGATGGATTTGTCTGTGAGTTTTCGTCTCCTGCCAAGTTGTGAGGTGAGCAGCCGTATACTTTGAGCATCTATGAGCCTACTTTGCTGCTTTGACACCGTCCATGTTGAAGTGAAATATCAGGGTCAGCCTTTCGGTGAGTGATGTAAGTGAGCACGCAAGGTAGGCTGGTGAGGGTGGAAGGGAGGGCTGAGGGAGGGCGCGCGAGTGAGGTATTGCGTTGCTGTCCACGAACGGCGAGTGCGCGCAAAGATCGAGCTTGCTTACGTGATCGCAACCATTTCATTCACGATCTTTCCTAAGTCTAAGTATTGTACTTTTTTCTTTTTCTTTTTCGCAGGGAATTCCAATCAAGAAGCTTGAAATAACCGACAACGCAAGCCAGACTTTGTTCATTCATCAACAGGCCCCAACACGTACCTGTGACAAGACTCTGTTTCACACTCCACGGAATCTTCAGGGGCAGCACGCAAGACAACTCTGGGGCGTCTGAGCACAGTCTGATCCAGATGTATGTCAGAGCGATCAATACACAAAACTACAACAAGCTGTTACCGGCGCAAACTCGACATTAAGAGGGTTAATCAAAGTATAGTGAGAGTCTGTGGTCGCGAGCCTTGACGATAGGGGCCAAACACGATGTCAGAAATGGGGATAAGGAAATCAAGTGACAAAATCTACCATGAAGCTCCAGAGCGGTCGACCAGATTAACCCAGACTGCCGGGTTGGGGGAACCATACACCACAGCGCCCCGTCGAGTCACCCATGATATCGGTCTTGCTCAGTAACAGCCTACAGGTTCTTTCTTGAAGTGAACGTACCTCGGCTAGTGTGGGTGCAGAAACATAGTAGCCAGGAGCAGCTACGTTCTAGATGTCGAACTCGCCGTAGCCTACCACCTTCTTTTTCAAGGTTCTTAATCCGCCACTACTGTACCAGTTAGCAACCATTCAACACTTGACACAAATGTAAACTGCCGGTACAATACCTTCTGGCTCTCGGAATTTTCGAGCTTCTTGGACAAAACGATCGGCCCAAAATTTTTACCATCGAGGAGGTCGAGAGGAAGATCGCGACGAGCTGAGGTGCTGATTGTGATTATGCCGTTGTGGAAGTAGGTAACCGACATTGTGAATCGGACGAATCGGATGATGGACAGTTCGATGACTGCAAGGAATACTAGACGTGTTGGTGGTCATTTGAGTGGGCGACCCTGCTTGTATTTAGTTTTCAAGGTCTGTCTTCCGCTGTCCGGAAGCTAACTGTGGCGCGCGGGGGGACGGACGGACACAATCTGGGAGTCGCGAAACGTCGGCGGGATGTTGAGTCGCTCTGACTTTCTCCATCAGTCGTTCCGTTCCTCCACTACAGTTCAAGTTTCCAGAGTAGCTGAGACATGGGCTTTGAAAGATATCGCTCCGCTACCATTTCAAGTCTGGGGTTCCAGAATCATACCATACACTCGAACCACTACTTCCAATAAGCGCCACCTGAATCTGGCGACAAATCATCTTTCCCGCCCGCGAAAAAGTAGCAGTGACAATTCTTCCGAGATGATCTATTCTCAACCCAACTTGAGGAACTAGAACGCACCATCCTTCAGAGTTATCAAAGAGAGACGTTTGATGAATAAGCCGATACACGAAATCGCATGTATATCTTACAAATTTGGTAAGAGATCACACACACCAACTTCCATCATGTCGGCTGATGCGCACCATACCGAACCTACAAACGTAGTAGTTGGTGAGAACGACATCCAAGACCGCACAATCTTGATTCTGTACGCAACGGAAACTGGAACAGCTCAAGATGTCGCTGATCGTATCGCGAGAGAATGCCGCAGGGGTCACTTTCAATGTCATGTGTGCAACGTTGAATCTTATCCCCCAGTAAGTGACTCGCACATTCCTTTGCGAATTTCTCGCGTTATCATTCTTAGGAACAATTGATCTCTGAGCCCTTCGTCATATTCGTTGTCGCGACCACGGGATCGGGTGCGGAGCCGCGCGCCATGATTCCCTTGTGGAATTCACTCCTCCGATCAAATCTACCCAGCGATCTATTCGAAGACATGGTCTTTACCGTCTTTGCATTGGGTGACTCTGCCTATGAAAAATTCTGTTGGCCAGCAAAGAAGTTGTCTCGTCGGCTAACCAGTCTCGGAGGATGTGAGTTCCTTACAAGAGGAGAAGGGGACGATCAGCATCCACTAGGGTAGGTTTCTCAACTTTGCATGAGGACGCGAAGCTGTTGACCGAGCACGCAGTATAGAGGGTGCGCTAGATCCGTGGATAGAACAACTGATCGTAAAATTGCTCGAGTTATACCCATGTGATGATTCTCTCCAAGTGCTTCCAAAACTTCAGAAACCCCCGCCTCGTATAAAGACCGCTGTTTCAGCGGAAACGGAATGTACAGACCCTTTGGATGCTGATGATAAATACTGGGATGTAAAGGTCCAGTGTAACCGTCGAATCACTGCAGACGACTGGTTTCAAGACGTCAGACATTTCGAGTTTCTATCAGACAGGGACCTAGAGTGAGTGAATATCTTGCTAGTTAGTCTATACTGATTCGACTCAGTTATCTACCAGGGGACGTAGCTGTCATCCATCCCGTTGTCCTAGCATCGGAGGTGGATAGCCTTCTTGTGTCTATGGGCTGGCCCAATATCGCCGACGAGCCTTTTTCTATTACCCATACCATGAAAGGTGCGTTCTCGGGAGTTCCCTCTCATTTTCTTCTCACTGGCGCACACAGATCAATCTTTACCCAAACATACCCCTCAGGTTACAACGCTTCGCAAACTGTTTACACATCATCTCGATTTCAATGCGGTCCCTCGTCGTTCCTTCTTTGAGTTGCTTCGGTGGTTTGCCACTGATGAAATGGAACGGGAGAAACTGGATGAATTTGGTTCCAATGAAGGCGCTGTAGGTCGCCCAAGCAGACAACGTTTACACACTAAGACATTGCACAGGAAGAATTATATGAGTACTGTTATCGAGTGAAACGCACTATTAGAGAGGTACTAGCTGAATTCCGGTCGGTGCGAATACCCAGGGACTATATCTTCGATCTCTTCCCTCCCCTTCGACCACGACAGTTTTCAATATCAAGCTCCCCAAAGGTATGTTTCCTGTAGTGCAAGACAGCCACTACTCACAGCATCACACAGAAGCACCCTCGTGAAATCCATTTGTGTGTTGCAATCGTCAGGTATCGCACAAAACTTCGGGTGCCTCGAAAAGGTGTCTGTACGAGTTTCCTTGCCGCAATCCAACCCGGTAGATGAATTCCCTTTCCCTGACAATCATTCTTACCAAGTCCCGGCTTCAGGTGACAAATTGCGCATTACCATTCAAAAAGGCTTGATATCGCTGCCGAACGATTCAAAAACACCAGTCATATGTGTCGGACCTGGTACTGGGATCGCCCCGATGCGAGCAGTCATAGAGGACCGTGTTCATGCCGGATGCGAGAGTGAGTCCTCTTGAAACACTTGGTGGATGTGATCTCTCACCTTGCTTAGCTACGCGACTTTACTTTGGCTGCCGATCAGCCTCGAAAGATCATCATTACGGTGCAGAGTGGGAGGCGTATGCAAAGGCGGGCAACATCACGTACCGTGTTGCATTCTCGCGCGATGGCTCTCAAGGCACGAAGAGGACATACGTCCAGGATCTTGTGCGGCTGGATAAGGAAGTTGTATGGGAGCTTCTTGGAGTGCAACGAGGCACGTTGATCATTTCTGGGTGAGTACTTGGCAACACGAGGCCAACAGCAAGTTGGACAGAAGGGGTTGAAAATGATGCAGGTCCTCAAACAAGATGCCTGCTGCCGTACGTGAAGCTGTGAGGGAAGCTGTAGGAGAATTTGGGGGAATGTCTACAGAGGACGCAGCGGCATTTGTTTCAGTAATGGAGCGCGAGGGGAGACTTATTGAGGAGTGCTGGAGCTGAGAAGACTAAGTACTTGCTGGGAATTTTTTTTTGTCTAGCCTGGTCGCGGCTTCGTGACCAAGTTTGCTCAGCCTTCCATGTTTGCTCCACCACAGTGCTTCCAACTAGCCTTCTACACGAAATTTTACACAATGAAACGTCCCCAACGGCCTCGGTCTGTTTACTGTTCAATGATTCGATGAATCCCATTCCAAGTTGTGCTAGTTACAATGCTGGAGGGTTCCGCAATGAATAAGCTATCCAAACCTTGGTCTCGTCTACAGGCACTCCGTTCAAGCCACCGTATGTATCAGATTCATACTAGGTGACCGCCGGCCAGAAGCAACTTAGTCCGACGTTGACTCTTTCTCATCCAGATCCCCAAGCCGCTTCTGCCGAAACAAGTTCCTTGAGCGACTCCTTGGCCCCAAATTGTCACTTCGTACTTGTATTCCATGAAGTGCAGCCCCAGCTTAACTTCAAAGTGTCATGTACGGTTCAAGTTGAAGTTGGGTTGTGAGCGCTGACCGCTGAGCACCCAACATGAGTGTAATGCCTTGTCAGCCAATACAGCTCTGCGGAGGTTTTCAGGCCTGGCCCAGGGTAACGAGGCATCGTAATAGCTTCCTGTGAGCCACTTTCCCTTTCGCCGCATTCTTCTTCGAGGATGGTGTAGGTCCCATCCTGTGCTTTTTGGACTCAGACGTTGAAGTTTAGGACAAAAATTTCGCCACAGATCCACCAATATAAGCCATCCTGAAGTTCCGGTGTCTCTCAGCAACGCCTCTCTACTATCTCAAATCCAAATCCATTCCCATCGAATATTCATATTCCTCATCGATCAAATGTCTAACTCTGTCCTTGTTCACGAGGACATTTCTACATTGCAATACATCGTTACCCATGTTTTTTCTCCTCTCCAGCTCCCCAATGGGGATGATCATAGCGTCAGCAATGATCATTCTCTAGCTGTCGCAGTCGCCAGTGTGGCGCAACTCTATACCCCCCACGCCACCGAGACCAACATAACTCTGTGGCACATCATTTCACGAATGCTAAACAATCTCAGCACTATCGCCCAGTCTCAATGCTTGGATGGGCCCGAAATCACCTCTCAGTTCGCTAACATGAGTTCGGGAGGTATGTCTTCCGGATTTATATGTCTTCCAATAATTCATGTCCTGCAGACGTTCTCGCGTTTATGCTTAGGGCTCAGAATGCAGCCGTCGTCTTCAGGAAGCAGGCAAACGTCACCATCTTCGAGTCCTTTGAGTTGTCTCCAAAGGCCGAGGATGTGATGACGACCAAAGGAAAGCTGATCTGCTCATATCCTGGGCCGGCCATCGAGATTCCAAATACCCTATTCGAGGAGGCAGGCTTTCTCTCCGAGCTCGCAAATTTCCTTGTTCACATGAACGACGATATCCTGCAAGATGCTGCGCCAACAACCCGAAAAGCGGAGTCCACCGTTATCGAAACCCGCGACACGACCCACCCGCGTTATATCACCGAGTTACTCACTGGGATCTTGAGAAGTGTCGGTCGCCCTGCAGATGTCGTCCGCATTAGTAAGCGTGTGGGGGATGACGTTGTGTGGAACAACTCGAAGCTGCCATGGCGACGATCGTCGCTGTGGCTCCTTATCCGAGTTGTCCTTCAGACGACGTTGGACCGGAGTTCTCTCGGGCGGGTCGCGTACAAGGAATTCATGCTGTTCTTCATGTGTCACCTCGGAAACGAAAGGATCTGTGGGGACCTCTCAAACGATCTACTTCAGTCCATCACGGCCAAAATCAGTCGAAGGTTGCGGAAACTTGGTTCTGCTGCGCCGGGTTGGCTCGCGCGCGTTGCTGTGGACACATGCGCGTCGCTTCGATCGACGCTCGAGAAGAGGTGGACGCAGGTACAGGCTTTGCAGCGTATATCCCCACCATGGAACCCGTCGAAGCTCGATCTGAGCCGAGACATTCAGCTGTCGCTCCTGAAGAGCGGTGATTACATTCGCGACCGTCTCGCTGATGCCAACGTTAGCCCTACCGTCACCGACTTCAATCCTAGACATCGTCATCGAGGTTGTCTGAATGACTTTCTGTCTTCTGACGGGGCATTTTTTGATAATGCGTATCGTGCCGAACCGCACATCACCCTGTACGATGTCGAGCAGGCGGTGGAGAAGGAAATTGATGGTTGGGTTGACCAGGTCACGGACAACGATGAAGCTTGCGTGAAGCTGGAGATTTTGGCGAACAAATATTCCTCGAGTACACAGCGGAGCTACAAAAAGAACCCGGAGCTTCTGTCGGTCATGCTGCTGACCGTGATTGAGCTTTGGGTCGCGCTGGACAAAATAGCGATCACAGAGATACCGATGCTAGGAGAGTACTCGCTGGAGATCCCAGCAAGTCTTCTCGAGGAGCTATTGCTTTCCAAAGCTGCTAGCCTGGACCGTCTTCGTATCGCACACCAATACCTATCTCGTCGTCACTCGCAATCAAATCATGGGTCTGTTTTTTCTAGCATAGCCACTGCCGACAGTTTTACGGTCCGTTACTACAGAGGATCCTTGCGCCTTCAGCTTCTGAAGAGTCGGATTGAGGATGAAGCTCGGCACGAAGTTCATCAAAAGATCGCTGAGCTCAACGAAGCAAATGCTCGGCATAGTGAGCTCGGGCAACAAGCCGCCAGGACTGAACACACATACTACACTGATTGGTATGGCAACCAACGCCATGACAGGAAGTGCAGGAAGTGCGATCTCGAGACGGAACAGCGACAAATGGAGATAGATGTTCACGAGTGGCCCTTGCCGGCTCACGAGCACCGGGCTGAGGTTGTCGTTTTCGAACTAGATTGTCCGGTTTCATTCAATGCGTGGCGTACTGCGACATTCCACCTCTTGGTCGACCTTTGTTCCCCCTTCCTTGACACCGGAGCTCCCTATATCACACTCGACCAATATCATGCACTCCTCTCCTATCTCGTCCAGCATCCGAGGTCGCGGATCACCCTTGGTTCGGATACGAAACCATTTGTCGTTTCGCATTATCGCACTATATCCATCCCTACCACCCAAGAATCGGTCTGCGTTTCCAATGGGTTGACATTCTATGGTTATGATAGCGATGCTCATATCGCTGTCTCAAATACACTCACTTGCTTCAACATCAGCAAGTATTCCACGTACCAGCTTGAAAGTGGTCCATACTGTGATCTTCAAAGATATGTCAACACGACTTCCCACACGTTGAACGATGTCATGGCAAATCAAGCCGACTGCCACGATGATCTTTCCATCCATGAATTCGTGGCGTTCGGACACCTGCGCAGCGGCGGTTCGCTCCAGTGGCTGAACATCTTGCGAGAGCTTCGCGGACGCTCGTTGAGTTTCCGCCGTCCCGAAGTTCACTTGCTCATAGCTCAAGCCGTTTCTCAAGCTGGACCGCTTTCAAATGCGGAGTGGATATGGCATCAGGAGATCCAGCAGCCCTCCTTTTGCCACGCGGTTCTCGGAGAGCTTGAGGTCCTTCTTCGGGATGTTGAGGCTAACTGGTTAGAAGTGGTGACAATGGATACCATCTCGTTCTTGATCCGTCGTATGCTCGCGTCTACCCTCGATCACGCCGTCTCACTGAAAGCGCTCGGGCTCCTTCGTGCTGTCCGTAACAAGGTGTTCAAATGGGTAGAGGAGTTATCGGCCAAGCTCACGAAAACGCCGGAAGCCGAGGAAATACATGGGTTTTTGCGGGACAGTGCGGCCATTTGTCGAAGCACGTTCGATGTCGACCCCTCCCAAATCCATAACCTCCTTGGTTCTGCGTAAGACGTCAATATTCTTCTCCTTTGCGCAATATTAATCCACGACCACACGCCTAGCAAGGTTTCATCCCTCCCTGCTTACTCGCAGCTACTTCTTGACCGGGATCGCCGTCTGTCACTGGCTCTCGAGAGCTTCGTCAGCAACCTGATCCAAGGCGACTCCAGCGACGCAGGAATTGACTCTGCAATCAGCTGTGTTTGGACTGACTACCGCCCATGTTCGAAATGGACTCCATTGCAGAGTCCGAACTCACGCTGGTTCTCGTGCAAGACCTCGCCAACGGACAAGCAGTGTTCGCAAGTAGTGCACTTCAACTTACTTGATGGATCGCTTTTGGTGGATGGGAAGCCGCTCGGTAGATTGCCTACCGAAATCACACAGCAAACGATATACGATCTGATATTTGGCGAGGTACGTTTCGCCACGCCAAAAATGAGCCAAATAGCTCACCAATTTCAATGTAGCAAGTGCTCGACGTCATACCCGGCGATCTCCCTGGGATGGATTATACGACGAGGGGTATGATCTCTGATCATCAGGTGAGCGCACTTTCGGGTTGAAGAGTATAGCACGAGGACCCATATGGCATGCCCAGGTGTACTTTTCTCTCCGCAACAACTCGGATCTTGTGATACGTGCGAAACGAAAGCAAGATCATCCAGAAATCATGGAGCTGATCCCCCAGGGAAAGCTAAAAGGAGACTTACCCGCGGTGTTGATCGCGAGCTATGCTCATTGGTTAAACCTTTCGACATCTGTTATAGAGATCCGTCCTCTTGACAGCATTTGGGAGACTTCGTCAGAGAACTGGAGGATCGATTGTACACCTGGGCAGTACCGCATGCACAAAGGCCGAGAGATCCTCATAGACATTCGTACCCCATCTTGGGCCATGGTGTCAAATCTCCTGAAACCGCTTGATACCCCATCGAATCTCCTTGTCTCCTTGTCCTCGATCGACACCGATCGACTCTCCCCATCATTGCAGCTTTCTGTTGCGCTGCCTCGCTATGGCCTATCCTTTTACGTTGATGACGACGGGGATCTTCAATCCCATGACATCCGGGGCATGATTTATGACGAGAACCAATGCATCGGGACTTTATTTGGTCTTGCCAATCGGCTCGTACTTCGACCAAAGATTAAAGACGTCGATGTTGTCGAACTTATCCCCCGACAACTCCTCATCCCTGACGGCAAGATTTCGTTCCGAAAGGTCGACCATCACGTTTGTGTCAAAATCAACACCAAGCGCCCCGCCCTTGGTCGAGTCACGTACCAGACATACAAAGTCGATGCTGACCTAGGTTGCTTGGAAACTGTTGGTCTTACAAACCGGCTGTCCCTCGCTTACCTGCATGCTCTAACGAGCGGGTGTGGCACCGATCCGCTTACAGGCAGATTGGGTACGGAGGAAGCGTTATCATTGCTCCGCTCAGCCAGCTGTTGGTCAGTCATGAAGTTCAGTTCCCGCGATGCGGAGCTCCTGGGCTTGATCGCATCCACGTGCCCATCACGCACATGGTATCCTATACACCTCACATGTATGCAAAAAGTGGGGTGGCTCGACCTTCCGACGAATTCTCAGCATCACGACCTGTATGTTGTTGCCAATGCGATCAAGGAGCACTACCGAAGGCTACAAGCATTCCACGAAACGCATTTATTCCAAAAATTTCCATCACGGGAGGACCACTTGCTGGAGCGCAGTGCGCTACGAGCCGCGTATTTATTCCCATCCGAGTTTTCTGGGAAGGCTTCGATTGCCAACCGCTACGATGTCAGGTACCGAGCCAGAGATGTAGTAGACTCAGGAGAGCATCGCGCTTATACAGCAGGGACCACCGTTTACCTCCGGACTGCTAATGCAACGATCACAAAGGATATATTCAACATGGTCCAATCATGGTCGAAGTCCGTGTCGGGGGACGCTGCTTTGTCCCTCCAATATGACAGATCGTGGTTGGCTCCTGACCTTCCATTGATCTGGCTCGAGGCATATAATCTCCTACGAGGAGGCAACGAAGGAAAATGGTTCCGATTGCTCTTCTCACTCCCCGCCATGTCGTATGCTTCGCCAGAACTCAGTGACCTGGTGTCCGTGTCCGTGGCCTTTGCATCTCACCCGCAATTCCGTCTCGAACATCCACCATCCTACGATTCCTACACCATTTCAGACGGTTATCATCCTTCACGAGCCACCTTGTGCAATTATGTTTCCAGTTGTGCACACTCCTTTGAATGCAGCCCTGAAAGTTCCGAATCCTCGAGCTCCAACGAAAGCCTCTCTAACTTGAGACGACGTCAGCGCAAGATGTACGACTCGAGACTGAACTCGGACATCAATACAACAGCCGATTACCTGCTTGGAGCTTGGCCACGCGAGACCCCGCCATGGTGCTCGCTCGACTGCGATTTATATGATGTGTCGTCTTTCACTTCCAACGTTGAAAGCCACTTTTCCACGTGCTATCACAATCTCAAGCTTAAAGAGCATGTCACCCGCGTTCAGGGAATGCTGCGTAGCGCACAGGTCTCCTCAGTACCCACTCGTCGATATGCCTTCGAACCTTCACAAAGCATTCCCTCTCAAAATCCCTGGATGCTCGGGATGCCCCAGTTGTTCTCCAGACCGGAACCATTTTTTCGAGCACACAACAAAGTACTTCGATGTACCCCGCATGAGGTTGCAAATACCCCGCTCTTTGGTTCTGTGCGGTTGAATCAGCTAATCGATACTGCTGAGAAGAACACAATCAATACATTTCAGCGTCGATATGTCTCAGCCCTACGGACTAGCTCTAAATGCCTTGAGAGTGAAACGTCCCTTGTATCTCATGGCGGAGAGACGAGGCTACCCGATACGAAGACACTTGCGGCACATTATATTGTGTGCAGAGCCAACTACAATGAAGGACTTCACCAACTTCAGCGGCATCAAGAGCCGAGAAGCTTGAGCGAACAAGCTCTTCAGCAATCCGGTCAATGGCCACGCACGACTCCAACTGTGCTTCTTCAGTTTCTCGCGTCAAATTCACCGATCGAGCTCTCCGACGATTGGAAGCGGTGCCTCGTCGAATTTGCCTTGCTCGCCCTAGAGCTTCAGCGCGCTCGGAGACTGCTCCGACTACACCTGGATAACCACCACGAGGAGCTCCGCAGGGAACTACAGAACGAAGGATGCGACGGTTGGAATGCTGAAACGCATCCAGATTGGCTACTGGTCCAGGTATGTTGTCAATGTTGTTGCTGTACACACCTTTTAACGCCCCGTTCCCCGGCTCCATCAGCTCCAGGGCAACTTTTTCGTTCGTCGTGTTCAGGCCGATGTTGCCTATGAAATGATATCACCACGCTCGGGAGAGAATACGGCCATGCAACTCAACATGGGCGAGGGAAAATCATCCGTGATCGTGCCCATTGTTGTTGTTGATCTTGCCAACGGAGACCAACTCGTTCGCGTCGTTGTCCCGAAGGCGCTGACAGCTCAGATGTTTCACCTTCTCGTGGAACGACTCGGTGGACTCACCAACAGACGAATATATTTCCTCCCATTCTCTCGTTCCGTCGAGGTCGATCATCAGAAAGCGGTCGCGCTCCGGGAATTGATGATGGAATGCATGAAGGAGCGTGGGATTTTAGTCGTCCAGCCGGAGCATGTTCTGTCGCTCAGGCTCGTGAGCGTGGAGAAGCAGCTCCCTGGCGTAAACACTCAAGTCGGACGTTCATTGCTGGAGTTGCAAAAATGGCTCCATTCTCGGTCCCGAGACATCTTGGACGAGAGTGACGAAATCCTGCATGTTCGATACCAACTCGTCTACACCATGGGCAATCAGCAACATATGGAGGGCTTCCCTGAACGATGGTCAACCACACAACAGGTTCTCAGCCTCGTGAACAAACATGCGTTTTCTCTTCACGAGCTCAATCCACTTGGAGTGGAGTATGAACGCAATCAACCTGGATCTTTTCCACATCTTCGCATCTTGCACACAGACGCTGGTCAAAAGCTAGTCTCGTGCATATTGAAAGACATAAGCGATGATCGCCTCCCAAACTTCAGCTTCGGACAACTTCGTTCGGACCTTAGGGATGCGATCGAAACCTTCATATCGTGCGAAGAAGTTCCCCCTGAAAAAATCCAATTGGTGAAGAGATACTCTCAGGAATCTACTCTCTGGGGTGGACTGCTGCTTCTGCGTGGTCTCTTGGCCTCTGGTATTCTTCTGTTTGCTTTCAGAGAGCGCCGATGGCGGGTAGACTATGGCCTTGCCCTACCACGTACCATGCTTGCAGTCCCATACAGGGCAAAGGATGTCCCCGCACAAAGAGCTGAATTTGGACACCCCGACGTCGCCATCATCCTGACCTGCCTATCCTACTACTATGGCGGTCTCAATGAAGAACAGCTGAGGCTGTCTTTCAACATTTTGCTTCAGCAGGACGATCCATCTGTAGATTACGACCTCTGGGTCCGAGAATGCCCCATCGTACCAGAAACACTACAGACTCTGAAAGGGATCAACATGAAGTCATCGGAACAATTGCGCAATCTTCTCTTTCCATTGTTCTCCAAAAATAAAGCGACCGTTGATTTTTACCTCTCGAGAGTTGTGTTCCCAAGGGAAGCTAAGGAGTTCCCTTCAAAACTATCGTGCTCAGGTTGGGATCTGGCGGAAAAACGGGAACGTCTGCTGACGGGTGAGTCATGACTTGAAGGTATCGCTTTGTTCTTCCTGGCTAACGACATACAAGGTTTTTCGGGGACCAATGATGGCCAATATCTATTGCCACTACACATCACTCAACGCGACCCCGATCATCAGCGAGGAACCAATGCAAAGGTTCTATCGTATCTACTGCAGCCCGAAAACAATCATTATATGTGCATGACCGACGAGAACGCAGAACGCCTGATCACCGAAGAATTCCTGAAGATCTTGGTTGCCCAGAAACCAGATATCCGCGTCCTGTTGGATGTCGGCGCACAAATGCTCGAACTCGATAACCGTCAACTAGCTAAAGCGTGGCTAGACATCAAACCAGATGCTTCTGCTGCCATTTACTTCAATGAGGACGACGAATTGACGGTGCTCACACGAGACGGGCATACGCAGATTCTGCGGTCGTCACCGTTTGGTCAACAGCTCGACCAATGCGTCGTGTATCTCGACGATGCTCATACACGTGGTACGGACATCAAGTTTCCGATGGGATTTCGCGCAGCAGTCACTCTGGGACCCAAAGTTACAAAGGATCGATTGGCTCAAGGTATGTAGACTCGATGGTGCTTGCGACCCACAATCTAAACACATGCCGATTACTATAGGTTGCATGCGAATGCGCAAGCTCGGTCATGGTCATTCTATCATGTTTTTCGCACCTCTTGAGATTGATCGCCGTCTCCGTTCCTTGGCGGAAAACCACCCAGAGGACGATATCGACACTATGGATATTCTACACTGGACAATACGCGAGACATGTGATGACATTCAGCAGCGTGCGCCTCATTGGGTATTGCAAGGAACGGAGCATAGCTCCCGATATGTCGCTTGGTCTGGATTTTGCAAAGACCAACTGACCCCAGAAGAATTATCAGACGAGTGGCTCCAGCCAGAAGCCAAGAGCCTCGAAAATCTCTATGGTCCTCACAATTCGAACCTTTCCTTGTTGGTTCCTTCAAACATTCGTCGACGTTGCGAGGAGCTCGGGATTTATTCGCAACGCAACGCAAGCATGGACGAAGAACAAGAACGCGAGGTCATTCATGAAGTTGAGCTCGAGCGACAAGTACAACGTCCCCCGAGGATACCACCAGCGGCCCACTCCATCCATCGGGATGTTGCTACCTTTGTAACGACGGGTGTCATTCCTGCGAACTCCAGCGCTTTCCGCCCAGCTTTCGAGACCCTCCACGCGACTTCCGCAGCTATCAATGAAACACATCTTTGGAGCTCATCTGTGTTGGCAACGGCAGACTTCCAGCGGACTGTCCAGTCGTCGAAAAACGTAGGCGACTATTTGCGTCCTGTTCAGTGGATTGTCTCCGGAAACTGGGCCCAGAAACAAACACTGGTGATCTTGAGCCCTCATGAAGCCAATCTCTTGATAGCGGATATCAGGTCGAGCCACAACGTTCACCTTCACGTGTACACACCCCGCGTTGTCAAGTCCATGAAACCATGCGACGACCTCGCCTTGTACAGTGTCCCATCGGTTCCCACTGGGTGGATTGCCCCGTCACCTCTTATGGACCAGTTGAACGTGTTTGCTGGGCAGCTATACCTGCAAGACTACGAAGCATACATCCGCTTGTGCCGTTTCCTCTGCGTGTACACAAGGGACCTAGAAGGCGAAGGGGGCATCGAGGTTGGGTACGATGGATTCATCGCACCGGGGAATCGACCAGCGCACCTGCAAACTGCGCATTCGTTCCAGAAATCACCCCTGCCCTCCTTGAGGGCGTTGATGGGGATCCGCAGAAAAGGCATGGAGTTTTCACTGACGCACATGGGAAAGCTTCTCCATGGGCGGTTGCTGTCGGAAGACGATTTCCAAGATGGTGGTGATGATGTACGTCCCGAGTTTCCGTTATTCCCGACGTTCAGAGGACTGATCGTGATTTGGACCCTATCTTCCAGAATTTCTCCAGGGACTGAATTAGAGGTCAAGGTGATGCTCCGAGTGTAGGCTGTATTATAGAATCTTGTACACCTATTTCAAACCCCTCACATGAATGACAACAAACAATCGTAGACTGTAGCTGCCGACAACACTTTGTTCCAGAATTCACCCCTACTTTCTGCGAGGACATTCGCAGAAAAGGTATGCAGTTTCTGACGCACATGGGGTGGGGAAACTTATTGATCGTTGTGCGACTAAATAAGGAGATGGACAACAGGAAAAGCAAATATGGTAACGGCCTAGCCTATCTGCAAAGCCATCGAAATGGACGGCACGTTTCAATTGCGTTTCAATGTTGTCTCGTAAGTGAGCAAGCCTTCCTATTATTGGTTGATGGTGGCTTATGCGACGCTTAGACAGCCACTTCCTTTTTTTGGCAACAAAAAGCGTAGACTTTGGGCTCACTAAGTAAAGCCCCGCCGGATTCTAGATGCATACATGATGGAGTGCGAATGAAATACATGAGGCGATAAACATGAAAGGGAAAGAGAGAGCGAAAGGGGGACGAGAGGGGAACGACGCGTGTCGATGAACATGGCGATGGACTTAGTCGTTCCTTACACTTATCTTCGGTGTTTGCACGTACAGGGTAATGAGGATCCCGTTATCATCAGGTCCATTTTCATGGAACTCGAGGTCGCACAGGAAATGAGCTGGTTCCCTGCATTTCATGATGGAATGCACCAGTTTACCAAGCCGTTAGCTACCTCCCACTGGCACCCCTGGCCTCGTGGTCTCTCGTATCAATTGTCCCCCAGACCAGTGAACTGTTGAGCATGACATTTCGACGATGGATTGCAGAGAGCCTTACCAGTCGCAGGCTCTTGAGTTTGATTGTGACGTCGGTTGGTGTCATACAGTATACTAGTTGGGGCTCCGACTCCAACTTTTTTTTTGAGAGAGAGGCACAACGGCAAAGGGCAACCGGCTAACCTAGTCCCCGCACAAAGCGCGGGGTCACAGCCACCAAAGAGGCACTCAGGCTCAATTTGGTACCAAACGGCTAGCGCTCGTAAGCGTCGAGGCTATCCCACGGGTCCAGAGTATAAGACACGCCCACCCTCAGGAGGAAATCCA
>JBBPRM010000232.1:0-22664 GCA_038092995.1 Xerocomus minutiporus | reverse complement strand
CCTCAGCTAAGAACCCGATGGTTCAAACATTACGAACATCGATTGGGAGGAGTAATCCCCAAGCTCCCACCTTTGAGGGAAGTAAACCACAGGATTTCCCTGATCGATGAACGCAAACAATATGTGTACTTCCTACCCTGCTGCCCAGATGCACTGAAGCAGCAATTATCGGACAAAATCCGACTGTATACCGATGCCGGGTGGTGGGTAATGAAAAGTGTCCCACACGCTGCACCAATGTTGTGCATTCCGAAGAAGACTGGAAAGTTATGAACAGTGATTGATTGTCGCAAGAGAAATGACAATACTGTCAAGGATGTTACGTCATTCCCAGATCAAGATCAGATCAGGATGGACATTGCACAAGCAAAGTACCGCTCAAAGATAGATCTCTCGAACGCATATGAACAAGTGTGTGTTGAACCAGAAGATATCTGGAAGATGGCATTCGCCACAATCTATGAGACTTTCATATCCCTAGTAATGCAGCAAGGCGATTGTAATGCCCCAGCTACATTCCAACAGTTGATGACCATCATCTTCAGAGACCATATAGGCTGGTTCGTGTATGTCTACTTAGATGATATATTCGTGTACAGTGACACACTGGAGGATCACGAACAGCATCTCCAGATAATATTTGAATTACTCGAAAAGGCTGACTTTTACCTTGAGAAGGAGAAATGCGAGCTATACGCAGAATGGCTCGATTGCTTGGGTCATGTAATAGACCATAAGGGCATGCACGCTGATCAAGATAAAATGTCTCGGATTCGAGGATGGAAGACACCTTGTTCATTGAACGAAGTCCAACAATTTGTCAGACTTGTCGAGTATCTGGCACAATTTATGCCAGATGTGTCGGCATACACAACACCGTTGACTGGAATACAACGCAACGGGCACCCATTCCAGTGGAGGGAAATCCACGATCATTGTTTCCAGATGATCAAGGATCTGGCCTGCAAGTACCTGATTCTGCGCCCAATTGATCTGCGCAAGGAAGAGCCAATTTGGCTCATTTGTGATGCCTTGCTGTATGGTGTAGGCACATTATATGGACAAGGGCCCGATTGGAAAACATGCCGTCCTGCAGGATTCATGTCCAAGAAATTGAGCAATGCTCAGCAGAACTACAGGACTTTCGAATGAGAAACACTCGCGATCATCGAAGCACTGATGAAATGGGAGGACAAACTCCTCGGATTTAAAATCACAATCGTGACAGACCATGAGGCCCTAGGGTACCTCAAAACACAATGAAAACTATCAAGTAGACAGATCCGTTGGAATTGATTATATGTTGTGCTTCGACACGAACATCGTTTATGTGAAGGGCTTGGAGAACCAAGTGGCAGATTGCTTATCTCGGTATTATGATCAAGAAGGAGGTAGAGATTCCTCTGAGGACTGAGTTGACTGGGCAAACACAGATGTACGTTTAGACCCAGAAGGAGATGATCTCCCACATGACAGTTCGCTCGAGCTAAAATCGCTCATAATTGAGGATACCAATGGCCCTCGGAAGAGTAATAGACTCGCTGAGAAGCGGGAGGCACGTACATCGGAGGCACAAGAAATAGCCTCAGCCGCGGAAAGGACAACAGAGGAACCACCTCGCACAAACATGGAGGGAGACCCGACCGTTTTCAAATCTGCTGAGGCATCCAAGACCTCACTGATGGAACATGTAGATCACCCAGGATTCCTGGACACAATCCGTAAAGGATATAAGGATGACTCTGTATTCGTCAAAATCAAGACTCAACCAGGTCATTACCCATTATTCAAGGGAAGGGACAAATGTATCTACACGACTAATCATGGAGGAGAGGAGGTCCTCTGTTTGCCACACGTCAGGTACAAGGACGACGCTGTGACCACGATGGTCATTGACAAGGTGCATCGGATACTGGGCCACTTCATCAGCAAAACCCTGACTTGGTGACAGGTTTTTCTAGTATTGACAGGTGTGACAGGTATATGACAGGTTTTTCTAATATTCACAGGTAATGACAGGTGGATGACAGGTATATTTAATATTCACAGGTGATGACAGGTGGTGACAGGTGGTGACAGGTTGTGACAGGTAGTGACAGGTGAGTGTCAGGTTTTATTAATATTCACATGGTTCCCAGAGGACGGCGGATTACATCCGCAGATGGTATTGGTGGCCAAAGCTCGGCCAGGAGGTCGATAGATTCTGTAGGACATGCCCTACGTGCCAAGTAACTAAAGGAGAAAATCAATCACCTAAAGGATTGCTGCACAGTTTGCCTGTGCCAAAGCGACCTTGGGGATCAATCGGGATGGACTTTGTCGGTCCATTCCCGCCGAGCGAAGGGCACAATTATCTGTGGGTGGTGATCTGTCGACTAACATTGATGATTCACCTGATCCCGGTGACAACGACTATCCGAGCATCAGAACTCGCTGGTAAATATATACAGGAGATAGTATATCTCCATGGACTTCCGGAATCAATCATCTCTGATCACGATGCTAAATTTACGTCGAAATTCTGGCGAGAGTTGCACCGAATGCTTGGTGCTAAATTGATGATGTCAACGGCATTCCATCCGCAAACCGACAGCACATCCGAACACACAATAAGGAACATGGTACAGATCCTATGTTCAGTTGTTCAGCCAGACCAGCAAGACTAGGTAATGAGGATACTGATGGTAGAATTTGCCATCAACTCGAGCATAAGCAGCTCGACGGGATTTGCTCCATTCAAGCTGAACTATGGGTTTATGCCTGTCTTGAGTCAAAAACTTGATGAGGGAAAGACATCCTAGCACCAGGTATACGCGCATTCGTACAACGAGCAAAGGAAATTGAGAGCAGGATTTCTCAGACATATTATGCCAATAAGCAGCGGACAGGAGGAGAACCTCTCAAGATTGGAGATCTCGTGTATTTATCTACACAAAATCTGAACATGCCTAAAGGGCATGCTAGGAAATTGATACCTAGGTACATCGGCCCGATGAAGATCATCGAAGCTGATGAGACGACAGAGTCATACATTCTGGATCTACCAGAGGAATTGCGCAAATGTTGCATTCATGCAAGGTTTCATGTCGATTGATTACGACACTTTGCAGCAAATGACAATGCATTATTCTCAAGATGGGACGCGCATGCCTTCTACGATGTAGGGATCGACGATGAGGCTGAGTGGCTAGTTGATGAAATCGTCGCACACAAATGGAATGGCAGTGCCGTTGAGTTCCTTGTAAGATGGAACCTAGGCGATTCCACATGGGAACCTAGTGCTAATTGCAATGAACTCGAGGCCTTAGACAGGTACCTTGAGCTCCAAGGAGTGCACAGCACCCGCCAGCTACCTTGCAAGGCAAGTGGCGGGGCTAGACGCACAAGGTCTAGGGCAAAGGCATGGGGTGTCACCTAGTCGGACCATGTGGTCCACAAAACAAAATAAAGACAAATACCATTAAAAATAAATAAATAAATAAATAGCTAAGTCCATGAGGACAATTAGATAGTGTGTCAATTAGAGTTTAAGTCAATCATTTCCTTTATCAATCACTTTCCCTTTTTTGAAATTCTTCACACCTTAATTACTACGTGTTGTGTTACTCATTACCACAACTCTTTCACTTCTGCCATCTTCCATTTTCCATATGCCCCGTTCTTGTTCCTCGTTGCTCTCCTCTTCATCATCGCATGGCCGTTCATGGTCGCACGTGAACCCTACCCTCCCCAAGGCACCTGCTCTGGCAGAACCTTGTTCTCCACACCTGACGAGTTCGCGAAAGCGACGTCATGACCGTTCCCCATCGCCACGGCGGTCCAAGCGTTCACGTCGCTCGCGGTCCCCTATGCCGGTTACGTGTCGCCGTTGGGCTAATCACCCAATGTTGCCCTTGGTCCGTCATCGGGACCCGTGCCCATGTTACAATGCCTTCGCAGTCCACCTTGCGGAAGCGGCCACACTCGACACACCCGGCATCTTCCAGGCGTTCAACAACCTTGATGACGATGCTCCGACGTACTGTCAAATGGAGCCTTACTCGGCAATACAGGCCCGCCTGGGGCAGGTCACGGATGAGCGTGATTCTCTCCTCCGGGAACTGGGGGCCGCGCGTGTGGTGGTTGCACATCTACCGAGTGCTCCTCCCTCCTCTTTCGCTGTGCGCCCCGCAGCCCCCACCTCGTACGAGGACCACACCCCCATTCTCCCCTACGAGGACGCCCCTCTTGACATTAACTCTCCAACCCTCATGGTTGAAAAACCACATGGATTCGACTCGGTGCCGGCTTCGGCAAAGCTGTTCCCGTCGTTCACAGGAACAGAGCGCCCTCCACAGGTTCTCGTCCTGGGCGACGGAACCGATTCCAATCGTCGCAAGACCTTGTTCGCCCATGCCGGGCACGAACTTTATGCCTATCAAGGCAAGAAAAGGGAAACGGCACTGCGCATGCTCGAGGGTACACAATTCCCTCGTTATAACAGTCGGTTGAACCGGGATGCTCCCCTTCGCTTCGAGGACGACTCAATGGGACCAGTCAGTCTCATCAATTCCCGAGATGACCTGCGCACCTTGTTCGAGGTAGCGCAGCGGGAACAGGAAGACAACGCACCTCGAACTCGCCAGGCATTGGACCTGGTTACGTACCTGAACCTGTGGAAGAAGCACAAGGACCTTGTCACGAACGACCTCGTGCATGCCACCATCTGCGCCTGGAAACCCCCAGCTTGGTACGCCGAAAGGACCAAGCAAAAGAGGAAGAACAGGAGAGAAGAAGCTGTAGCTGCTTGACTGCGCAAGCGAGAGCAGCATGCTCGAGTTCAGGACCAATGGTCCGCAATCACCTCGGCTGCCCCACTGCCCCAGCAGCACAAGGAATCGGGCCAGATAGGACCCACACCCACTGTCGTGGATACGGACCTGAGTGGTCCCATACCCTCCATAGTTCCCCCCGAGGTCCAACCACAGGCGCCTCGTTATTCCACCTCCAAACTGCCCGCTCGTCTTTACCAACCCAGAGGGACGATCTGTATTAATCTCAATGCGAAGACCCTTCGATCCCTCATGGGGCTCCCCCACTCAATGTGCCTGTTGACAAGTGGGTAGATTTCATCGAGCGGGCTCAGAAACAATATCCTGGGGCAAATGAGCAGACCAGGCTCAAAAGACTTTCCTGGGTGCATTGGGGCAAAGAGCCCATTACGACGATCCTGATTCCCTGATGGGACGTCCGACTCACCCCAACGTACGAGGATTCCTCCTCCTTGAGTGTCTCGCTCCTGTGTCGCGCAACGACTATAACCGCATGGTTTGGCAACGCAGACTCGTGCGTCTGCTCCTTGTACTGGGATGGTACAATGCCTTCCTTCGATGGGCTGAAGTCGGACCCTTCACTGGACGTGGGAAAGAGTCACCCTAGTCATTCGAATTCACCAAGGAGGTGACTATAGCTGAGATCGCGGCCTATCTCGCGGCAAACAGTGTCACGGCTCAAAATGCTAACGACACCTTTCCTTGGGCCTGCCGTCTCGCTCGTGAAATGACCAACTGGGTCGAAATGGGAGGGGGCCTCACCAACCCGGCCACAGCGGCAATATATGCTCCCATGCAGGCGGACCTGCATCTCCCTGTCACTAATGACGAACTCAATCGCTCTGAGGAGTGGTATGAGATGGAGGCGAGAACACTCGGTGTTCAACCAGAGGATGTTCCTCCACTTGTGTCCGAACTGAATGTGCCTGGGGACTCCCAGCTGGTCTCACGGTTCATAGAGGCCATCCTCCCTTATGACCTTCTCCACGTTTCGAGGGGAGAGGATCTATATCCAGAGGACGTCAGCATGGGTGATGAGGCTGAGTATCCGGACGAAGCCGGGCGAATGTAACGCGCAGGGATAGCGCCACTTTTTCTTTACTTTGTTATACGAACAATGACTTTGTCTCTTATCTCCCCTTTTTCTTCTTTTAAAATTTTACATGAGGAATAACCCTCAACCACCATTGTAGAATAGTGGGGCGTAACCCCCAGAATCTCATTCAATATATCTGTTGTTTCTAACTTCTCAATATATGAGCCGTACACCGCCTCTACAGGGGGAGGGTGTAAGGGGCTGAAACCCTTATCTGTCGTTGAGCGGGTGACATATTGTCACTCGCGTTCATATGCATGTGATCTAGATGATCACATGCACTCGATTATATTATATATATATTATATTCTCTACATTATAAAAGGCGAAGGCCATCTGTAGGATGGCCGACTTACGCTTTACCCTTTTACTCACATCAATATTACAACGGTAATCGTCTATGGTGTGAACTAAGGCTTGAGGTGTACCCAACCTTATACTCCTGCACCATTGAGCGAGGCTGTCAACGCGGCCTTAGGTGAGTCCCTAGGCCTCGAGGTAGCATGATACTTATACCCTTTACCCAATACCAATCACCAATTTCTCCCTTCTTCCACAGGCTATCCGAGACTCTGAGTTCCAGCAGGTGTGTGACAGCCAAAGCTGAAATATTGATTTATCTCTAAGTTTATATAGCCTCTCTCTGCGTATCCAGTTATGACTAGTCATGGAAATCAAAAGCAGAATCGTCAAGTTCATACAAATACCCTCTCTACACTGGCCGCAACCACTTCTGCTGGTGTCAATGAGGTACAACCTGCTTGTCAACGCCGTGGGCCCATGTGATACCAGAATCCCAATAGTGAAGATGAAGGAGAGTTGTTCGACATCCATGAAGATTCCCCTCCTCCCAGTGCCAACTCAGATTTGCCATCCCCCGCACTACGAACTGAAGATGTCAAGAACAAAGCACCTATTTTCGCTGTCAATACAGCTGGAACAAACCCCTTGGCCACTTCTAATTTGGATACCCAGCCAAGATCCCAGACCACTGCATTCGACATATGCCACTGCTTTTGGAAAGAGACGGAACGGACTGTATGTATACCATGCGAGTACGACTTCAATCATTTGTCCATGTCTCATGTGTTGACCTGGGGACGGTGCATACTGCACACAGAGGACTCAATTCAGAAGCCACCCAGCGTGGTGAATCGATTCAGTATCAGTGTACATTCAGTCCCAAAACTGCCAACGGACCACTCCACAGCCACTTGGAGTCAAAGCACATGCTTGTATATTTAGAATTGCTCGAAAAGCATTGCTGGCAAGTGCAGTCAAAGCTACTCAAGGCCACATTTTCCTCAGGATACTCATTTAATACTCTGAAGGCTGCTCTGTCCAAATCAGGAGTAACCATCAATAGCCTGCCGCTGCCTCAACCAGGTGACACTATGCCTATAGGAATTGGCTCATGCCTTAAAGCGGACTTAGGCACAGGTTTACCTGAATTCTCCATTCTGGTTCTGGAAGAAAGCCTCATGAACTTCATTGTATCATATGTCGAGGTAGGTATGATCTTTCATAGCACGATAATACTGATGTACCCATGTTCTAGGCAATTAACATTGTCGAGTGCCCCGCATTTTGTCAACTACTTCATATTCTCCGTAGCGACCTCCAAGATACGGACATCCCTCACCATACCAAGATGTGCGCTTGCATCATCACAACTTGGGAGAAAAGTTTGAATACCCTTAGAAGAGAACTTAAAGCGAGTTTCTTGCCGGTCTTTCATAAACTACCTGATCATGTGGTCCTTAGAAATCTATGGGGAAAATTTCGTTCACATCAGACATGTGGTCTTCGGCAAGCCTAGACTCATACCTTGCTGTGACGGCACATTGGATTGGATACAATGAGAGTTCTGGCGCTCTATCCATGAAGACCGCGTTGATTGCATTTCGTTACATCCCTCAAGAGCATACTGGACAGGTTCTTGGTAAGGCTTTCCTTGAAATTCTTGATGATGTCAATATCGCGGTCGAAAAGGTGAGCTCGGTTCAGCTATACAATATTGTCTACTGAGGGTTATGTAGATCGGACACTTTACAATGGACAATGCATCCAACAATGACTCTGCACTGCACATACTTTCCGAGCTCTTGGATGTGCAGCAGGAGTTTTTTTATGATCCTCTCGAGCATCGTATCCGATGTTTCACTCACATCATCAACCTTTGTGTTCAACGTACTCTGGCCAGTTATATCAAAGCTGATTTCAGTAATGTCCTGTGCACATGGATCAATGGACAAGGGAAGATTATCAACAAGGCAGCATACATTAGCGTCATGGCAGGCGATCCTGTGAACCTTGGGAGGGAGTTAGTTGTTGCTATTCATGTGTCAGGTCAATGTCGGGCAGCCTTTCAACAGACTATCGAAAGTGGCAACAAGACAGAGATGTTTACGGATCTGGCCGGCTCTCCCACTTCTCTCCTGGCTGTCCAGTTGCTCCTGGATGTGAAGACTCGTTGGGACTCTACATATATCATGATAAACCGTCTCCGTGCATTACACCAGGTATGTGCAATATTCAATGGGACCGATTTGCAAACTCTACTGAAATATATTATACAGGCCATTGATTTTCACTTAGCTACACCCTGAAATGCGGACCTGGCCAAGCACAAGTTATCTACCCTTGCCTGGGAAGTCTTACAAGATATCAAAGTGACGCTGGAGGTAAGGCACCTTAGACATTCCCAACCTTTACTATTCACATTGTCGACATTCAGGTATCATCAGCTGTTCAAATGATGATGTGTGGCGAACGCAGTCCATTGCTAGGTGGCGCAATTCCCGTGTACGAAACCTTTGTCCTCCAATGGCAAAACCTTTTGTCGTCACCCAAATGCCCTCATGTTGGTCCCTTTATATCCGAGGGGCTTCTGATTGCCACCAAATATCACAAACTTATGCACAGGAACAAGACTTACATATATACAATGTGTAAGTACATGTATAATTTCAGTTGCAAGCATGATAGCTGAATCCCCTCTATGTAAGTCATGGACCCGTGCGTACGCTTCTCGTGGATACAGAAACATTGGGAAGATGAAATCGCATCTGCAAAATCACACATCTTGGACAAGGTAAGCACACTTCTGACGCCTCACCATCGTTTCCTCCATAAACAGTCAAAAAATTCAAATTCAACCAATCACCCTAGATGCGTAAACACTGGGCCGACATAGATCTCAACTCTGTCCCCAAACCAATTGGCACTGGAGCCTCTACCCAGCCATGTGCTTTTATGATGTTGGCAACCTTGTATGGTCCTCACAACATGCAAATCTCACACAGCGACGAAGGCCCACAGTCTGTTGAGGAAGAGTTTTCCTCTTACATTTCAACTACCTCACATGCGAAGATGGATCCATTGGTGTTCTGGGGGGTGAGTGGGCAAGAATGACGAGCACTAGCAGATTTAACAGAAGTGTTTACATAGCTGGAAGGTGCTAGGTTTCCAACGATATTCAAGATGACAATGGATTTCCTCCCCATTCAGGCATCCGCAGTACCATGCGAGCGCATTTTCTCGTCAAGTTCTGAAATGGATACAAAGAAGCGCAACCAGATTAGTCCTTTCCTCATGGAAGCATTACAGATGTTGAAGTTCACTCAAAAGCAAGCTCATGTTAACTTCACGGAAGGGTGGAAGACTTCTCAGAAAGACATGGCACCCGTTAAACCCGATGGCAAGACATTGGCGGCCAGATGACGCCGGGGACGGGTTCGATACCATTATTCAGATGATTGCAGAGCAGGAGGGTGATATGGTCCTGAACCACACGGACCTTTTGTAGATTGTTGGAGCGTAATTACCTTGTTTAGCACTTGTGTTTATCATAAATGTCGCAAAACTCAACCTTGGCGTCCGGCCACAATCATGGTAGCACGCACAATCCTCACGGTGTCGTGACTCCCACTTGCTGACGGCTAAATTGCCCCACACTTGCCCTCTCACTCTCAAGGCTCAGCACTCAATGTTCAACCTCACAATAGTGGTGGATGTGACAACAACGACAACGACGATGGCAATGCCCAACCTTCAAAGCCCTGCCGCTCTCACCCTCGAACTCCCCAGACTCTGGCCCTGGCCTCACCCCCCGTCCTTGACCACACACTCGTTGTGAGTTGCCACTACCTTTGCCATGCACTCACCTTTGCCATTGCTCCACCTTTGCGCACACCCTCATGCTTACAATAGTGATGTGACGACAACAACAATGCGATAATCATGACAGCACGACCATCATGGTGTTGTCGTGGCCACTCGCTGTCTACCTTGGCCTTGGCCTCTCCCTCCCTTATGGCCTCACTCTCTCGTGCTCGTAACAGCCAAGTGACGAAGACAACAATAGTGACACAATGATCATACTGTCACAGTACGATCATCGTGGCCACTCACCACCCGCCTTGACCTGTCCCTCACCTAGTTCTAGTGCTTTCCCCGGCCTCAACCACACGTGCCATTGAACTCACAACACCAATGATGTGACGATGACGATGATATGATCGTTGTAGCGTCGTCGTGGCCGCTCACCCACCCTACTTACATTCGTGTTCCTCACAGGGATACCTTGGGGGCTATAGATATGGGGTGTGGGTGTGCCTCCTGGATACCTGAGAGCGCTACCACCTAGTATAGGGTGTCAACTAACTGACTCGAGCTCCAAAGCTGCAGCTAGCCAAGTCGAGCTGAGCTGCATGCGGTGTCAAGCTTGGTTATTCGACAGCTCAGTTAAGCCACACGCTCGGCTACAGCTTAAGCCAGCCACGAGCTGGAGCTGCAGCAACACTATCTATAACCGACACCTCAGTCACGGACTCACAGTGTACCCCAGTGTTTTACGACTAATGACATTGACCTCACAACATTCGGCAATCACTGGGATGACTCCTTTAATATACTTGGTATGTCTCTGTGTGTGTCATTGTCCATCTGTGCTTGCAGTTAGGTGTGTCATCAGATGCAATGAAAATTGTCATCCATGACGGTTTTCCATACCCGTTGCCTCAATCGCAAGCCACATTGTTCTACGACTAATAACTGTGACTTCACAATGTGGCAATAACTGTTCACAATTATAAAAGCAGGACAGATTTGACGGCGGTCACAGCTCATGCCATGCCCCCTTGACGTCGCACTGAGTTTACCCAGGCCGTTACTCCCCGCACTATGCCACCTCCCTCTATCCCTCCCACCCAGGAAGACCCTGCACCTGCTCCTCGTGTTCACCATCCTCCACGGCAATACATTCAGGTGGATGGCGAGGAGGCTGCTGAGCCTACTGAGCCTGCTCAAGCGGCTCAATGTGCCGACTGTAATGGACCTGATCATCGCCAAGACTTGTCGCCACAGGGAGGCGGGCCACATGGAACCGAGTACATTGATATAGATGCAGGAATGGTCCAGGAAGCTGATGACGACAACACTGATGAAGATGAAGAACCGCTGGTTCCTTGGGCCAGAGCGCCTCGCAATACCCAACAGAATGTACTTTGTGTTAGGTTTCATGATTTCGCACTCTATTCTACTTGATTTTATTCTCATGATGCTCTCCATATTCAAGTTTCCTTCCTACCACTTTTCTAGATCTTTCTAGCCTCATTCTGCGCTTGTGTGGCGCCCATTTCAGTTTCTGATGATGTGGCTGATGTGGCTTGCCAGTTGTTTGCTAGTATTTACTTGAAGTGCACATCTCCCCCTGCAAGTCCACTCTGAGACTCTTTGGTTACTCACAGTGGACTGCAGGTACTGTATCTTCGTTCTACACCTTCAATATCATTCTCGGTTACTCACAGTGGACTACAGAGTCGTCCTGAGTTGGTCCCAAGCTTGGCTAGTCGCCCTTAGTCCCTTAACAGTAGGGTGGCAGGCGGGGCATACATATATATTACATTTACGTGGGTGGATTTTGAGGAATGCCTTGGGGGAGCAGGTGGGGTGACAGGTGGGGCATGTGGGATATAATACAAGGACACTGATGTATTTAGTGGATTACCTTGTGGGAGCACACGGGATATATTACAATGCCACTGGAGGATTGAGTGGAATACCTTGTGGGGGGAGGAAGGGTGCAGGGGAGGAAGGGTGGACCCCATGTAGTAACTTTTGCCATTGCCAACTACCAGCCAAGTTGCAAATGGGCAGATTGATACAGGGCAGCCAAGGTTCAGCCAAGGGTGGAGATTGTCTGATAGCTTCTAAGTGGCTGAGGTTAGGGTGGGTTGAGGGGATTGACTGGGCCGAGTAGGCATGCTCTAGTGAGGGGGATGTGACAAACGAGTTGGCCGAGGTTAGGGTGGTTGAGGCTAATGAACTAGCTGAGTTTCACTGGGTGGGTGGGGGGACATGAGCCACGACCTAGCCAAGGTTGGGGTGGGTCGAGAGGACCGACCTGGCCAAGTTTCACTGGGTGGGTGGGGGGACATGAGCCATGACCTGGCTGAGGTTGGGGTGGGTCGAGAGGATTGACCTGGCCAAGTTTGGCTGGGTGGGTGGGGGGACATGGCCTATGACCTGGCTGAGGTTGAGGTGGGTTGATGCGGCATTTACCAGGTCGAGTGGGGCAAGTTGGGCTTGACTGCTTGCTATCCATATTCTACTTTCTGACACCTGGAATTATCCTGGCAGATCGATCAATGTTTATCTGATTTCATCATTACCTATTTTGGCTGAAATGACTGTGGATGATCAAGACTCTCTTTTCATTCAAAGACCAACAAGATCGGTCATTGTAAGTTCAGCTATCATGTCATCTCCCACATACACTTCCCCGATTTCCATTGATTCGACCCTTTACCAAAACGATCTCTTGAGTACCTATATGGTGGCTCTTTTCCAACACAAGCTCAGTGTTGGATCGGAATCTCCCACATTGCCCCGTCTCCCTCTCGAAGTGATTGCTGAGGCCAACCGATTGGTGAACATTTTGGGAGCTGTCTACAAAAATCGAAGTAAGTGATAGTTTATACTTTCCACATTTTCATGTGTCTATTTTAGATCCAGTCCAGGTGAGGGATGTCGACGTCATACAGCTTGCAGAGAAGGCAAGGTTGGTGGAGAGCCACCTCATAACGTCTGAAGAATCCAAAGCTCAAGGACAAGAAGGAGTTGCCAAGCTAAAGGAGCTGGCTGGGCTTCGCATCCCAGCAGTCATCACTGATCATGTGGGATCCATCCTAGTATGGTATCTCCCGGGGGGCATCAGTGAACCAAATCAGGTGAGTCATGTGGACTGAACTTTGGTGATCAACAATTTATGGATTGTCAAGAGTCGACTATGGGACCAAGTATCACTCATTGAGCAGCCACTCATCAAAAGCATTCACAATAAGGAGGAGGGCCACTGGCGCCATTCAAAGAAATTCTTCAGGGCAGAGGCTGCTCAATATGGGGCTTTAAACCTGTCCCCTGGTTGGTATCAACAAGGGCGAGATGTAAGTGCTATTCTTTGTCACACATATATGACCGAACATATCTCAAGGTTCACAAACACGAACCCGAGGTCTCCGCACTCCTGAAGGATTCAAGGGAAGGAAATGGTGCTCAGAGATGGGTCAAGGGAATTCAGCACATCGGTGGCCTTTTGGAGGGTGCTCTCGCCCTGTGTGGAAACACGCTGGATGTAATGCGACATATCTTGCTGAAATAGTTCATCTCCGAGGTGCCGCATTCTAAATTATCTCAGAGGAAATCGTCCATAACCACAAAGGTAAATGCGGTATGAGGATTTTGCAAGGTTGCTGGGAAGAGTCCATGCTTCAGAAGTTGAAGATGAGGAGGTTCGGCGGTGGAGCATTTGCAATATTCTATGTTCACAAAATGAATGCCCGAGACATCTACCATTGTAAGGTATTTCCTCTTGGTAGGAGGCCGAAGTCAGTGAGGTATTTCCTCATCAGGATCATCTTCCCATTCCTCATCTTTGGTAGGAAATGATGGAGGAACCTCTCGGCACTCGGCGATGCATGGAAGCCCCGAATGTCCGAGGTGCAATCAGTATCCAGCCTGTACTGAGGTGAGACTTATTTCAGGAGCATGTTTGAACTGCTTACCCAGTGTAAGGAAGATTCCTTGAAGAATGAATCGGTCCATTGCTCAATTCGGTGGAAGAGAAGGTCCTGATGCTGTGTTTGGACACAGCCAATGCAAAACATTGCGTTGCCGAAGCAATCTTTACATTTGTAGGACCCATCTCAGCCACAAACACAGATCCTTGGTTCGGGAGGTCCTTCCATTTCCAATAGGGCATGTAGGTATTCTGAGACATGAGGTAACCAATCTCGGAGATAATCATTGGAAGTCTGTTGTACATATGATAAATACCATCAATCATTGTGAATACATCAGAATGATTAGAATCAATCTCTGTCTGTGACAACCTCAGTGGTCTTACATCTATGGGGTCCATATCAGGATTCTCATAGGAAGGGAACAACTGCCTTGGTGTTTGATTTAAGAAGGGATGCTTTGTCTTTGAAGGCGAAGATGTATTCGAGCCTGCTCTGATAGATGGAGTTGTTGGAGGTTTTATAGGAATGAGGGAAGTCTTTTCGCCTCGAGTGGTGTACTTAGTTACTGTAGTGACATGGTTGACTGATCCAATATTGATCTTTCTTTTCTTTGCATTCTTGGGTATCGTGGATGGTAATGAAGTACTACTGTCAAAGGCAAGGCTCGCCCATCACCTTGAGTGTTGCTTGACATTTCATGTCAAAATAAGGTTATGTCACACATGACAGTTCGGGTGAGATGTTTGCCGACGGCAAAGTGGGTCGGTTAGTGACATGTGACACTAAGCTAATCCGAAAAAGGAAATATCCATCATAATGCTGTGATCGGCAATCAACAATAAAGGGCCGAGGACCTAGACATAGGCTCTGAGCAAGACACTGAGTAATCCATAGTCGGTGACCTGAGTCAAAAATATCTACTTACCTTTCCACCGAAAAGCAGACACCATGGATGCAAACTATTCCATTGAAGCCGGGATCCCAGACATGTTCCAAGGAAGTGAATAGGGCAGTGATGATGAAATCGAGGCGACCGTTGCCATGGATAGAGCGGGCGAGTCCGCCCATAGGGAATCTTGGCTGAATCAAGGAGAGGGGGGCGAGGGCGAGGGTGAGGGTGAGGGTGAAGGTAACAGTGAGGATGAGAATGAGGCTGATGAGATGCTTGCCGAGGGTGCTGGAGCCTTGGACAAGGCATTGACCATCTTGCACAAATGGTGGCCTGACTGGAAGGCAGCGAAGGCTGATCGTGAATGTCAAAAGATTTGGAAAACCATCATTCAGGAGCTGAGGTCTTTACCTGAGCATGAAAATCTACCCAAGGAGGAATGGAGGTTCAAAGAGAAGGTGAGCTACCTTCGGTCTTCGATTTCGCAGCATTATTCAGGAGTATAGATGTTTGTAAATTGGATGAAAGCTTACAGGAAGAGGAAAAGCCATCGGAAGGAGTTCACCCTCGGTCAGAAATGGAGTCCATGTTTGGTGATTCGCGAACTCCGACAAGATGAAATCCTCGCCTTCATCAAAAAGAAGTACAATGTCAGTGAAGGGAAGATGGAGATCAGGCATTACCAGCCTGGACTATCAGTGTTCATGGACAGAGTGAGTCCTGAAGACATGGAGAGGGCAAAGGAGAGGGCAAAGGAGATGGCTCAGGAATGGAATGCAACAGGGGCTCCTCCCGAGGTACAAGCAAGGTGATGCCAAGAAATCCGAGGTTTGTTGGCAGCTTTGATGGCAGCCTTCAGGTTCGCTGCCCAAGGAGCTACCAACCTCATTCAGCAATTCACTGAGGAGATGTGGAAAAGAGGAGGAATGTGATTGGTGATCTTCGGGGGGTGGAAGACTCCCACTAATGAACTCTTTTCAATGGTGTGAGTGGCCCTCAAGCTATTGCTTTCTGAATTACTGATTTCTGAGGCAGATATGACTTCAACAAAAGCCTAGGAGACCATGGCAAAAGTTTCACTAAAGCTGGCGCCATAGAAGGGCAGCTCAACCAGTTTTATAATAGGTGCTTCTTTCCGAAGGAGACCGAGCGTGTTGGGGAGAATGAGGGTTAGAATCCGAAGAAGGCGCAAGGCCGAGTGAAGGTTGACCGAGAGGAGCTTGTCGGGAAGGTGAAGCTGGAGGATGGTCGTATTTGGCTGCCAGACCCAGGCTAGGCCAATATTTATGAGGTATAGGGGATAATAAGGGGCTTCTTGACAGGCCACTACAGTGAGCAACTCGGCATTTTAACCGAGGATGACATTGATCATGATTATCCAGGGTTAGCCTCGGGAAAGGAAAAAGTTTTGGTGCTATTCAAGAAGCTTGATAAACACAAGGACGAGCTATTCGCTATGGACTCCCTCCCAGAGGACTTTGCCTTCCATGGAGATCCAAGCCATATGAAATGACAGGAGGCTGACAAGTTCATCGCTCATGTCAGGGTGAGGCAGGCTTTGCATGGTGCTAAGGGGTTTCAGTTTGTCAAATGGTTAGATGGCTCAGGAAACCTGCGAGATGCTGTGTCGGCCACTACCCTACGGGGCCAACCTTCAAATGCAACATTGGGAGACAGTAGTCATTCGGTGTTGAACAATCCGAAGCACGAGGTTTGGACAGCCTTCCCTCCATCCGTCGTGCAATTGGAGATGCTGCCGAGAGATTCATAGAGGTATCACGGCGACGAGAAATGGGTTTAAGAACAAGGTGGGCTCTTCTCAAGGCATTGGACAATATCGAGGCACATATGTTGTAGTTTAGTACGTCATATTCTCTGTATCATATGTGAAAAGCTTCCTAAGCATAGCAGAGTTGTAAGCCGGTTTTTCTAAGATATAAGAGGTCATGTCCCCCCACACACCTAGCCAAACTCGGCCAGGTCATGAGCCTTGACCTACCCCAACCTTGGCCAGGTCTTAGGCCATGTCCCCCCACCCACCCAGCCAAACTTGGCCAGGTTGATCCTCTCGACCCACCCCAACCTCGGCCAGGTCATGTCTCATGTCCCCCACCCACCCACCCCAACCTCAGCCAGGTCGTGAACCTCAACCCACCCCAACCTCGGCTAGGTCATAGGCCATGTCCCCCCACCCACCCAGCCAAACTCAGCCAGGTCGATCCTCTTGACCCACCCCAACCTCGGCCAGGTCATGTCTCATGTCCCCCACCCAGCCAAACTCGGTCAGGTCAATCCTCTCAACCCACCCCAACCTTGGCCAGGTAGTAGGCCATGTCCCTCTACAAACCTTGCCAAACTCGGCCAGGTAGATAGCCTCGACCACCCTAACCTCGGCCAACTTGTTTGTCACATCTCCCTCCCCTGCAAGTCCACTCTGAGACTCTTTGGTTACTCACAGTGGACTAGCAGGTACTGTATCTTTGTTCTACACCTTCAATATCATTCTTGGTTACTCACAGTGGACTGCAGAGTCGTCCTGAGTTGGTCCCAAGCTTGGCTAGTCGCCCCTAGTTCCTTAACAGAAGGAGCCAGAGATCAATTTGAAATCTGGAACGACCACGCCAATTTGCAATACTTTATGAAGGCCCAAGATCTAAATTGTTCGCAAGCCCGATGGGCACAATATTTAACCCGATTTAACTACCTCTTTGTCTACAAGGCAAGAGCCACGAATGTCAAGGCAGACACTCTCTCTAGACAAGAAGACCACGCTATTGGCATAGAAGAAGATAACAAACAGTCCAGTTGTAGTTGCCTCTGTTTGGGTGAAATACAAGACTGGTCAGGACCAGTTGCAACTGGTGCACAGCCACATTACCTACTTCCCATAATTTACCCTGATTTTCTGGCATTTATTTCAATTTTATTAGACAATATTTCAGTTTGATGTATTTTTATGCTCTATACATGACATGTAGTTTTAAATAAATCATATCTACCCTTCCTGTGGTCTGAAAACCAAGGGACGGATAGAAAGCCATTATTCAGTAGAACATTTCATATCTATATTTGGAAGCACGGTTCCCACCAGTTAGGGGCCAAAAGACTGGTCCTTCAAAAAACCAGTTGCAACTTGTTGCCACCAGTCCAGTTGCCAGTTGCCTGAAATTTGAGGAAAAGACTGGACTGGACTGGACTTTTATTCACTAGTTCTTCTGGGATTGGTGTGAGACGACGGTCACTCTTTTGAAGCAGCTTATCCAAAGGAAACTCATCTGGGTCGAAATCATGCGAAACTGTATTTGTGAGATGCTGATTCTTGCTGCCTTCCTCCTGGCATTCTGAAAGGCCCTGACACAAGCATTTTAGCATCCGCTTGCCCATATGAGCAATTGTAAGTTCCTCTGCTTCCACTGGCAGGGGTTGCAAGGGCGATGACGAAGGAATGTTTTCAGAGTGGTTCTTTTTTTCACACATAAATCACCCGCGTACACACCACACTCCCAGATAGGAACATCGAGGGAGAGTGTGGAGGCGGCAGTGTGTGCGCTTAGTTAGTGCTCTATTGTTAGGTTTCGTGATTTCACACTCTATTTTCCTTGATTTTACTCTCATAATGTTCTCTATATTCAAGTTTCCTTCCTACCATATTTCTAGATCTTTCTAGCTTCATTCTGTGCTTGTGTGGCGCCTATTTCACTTTCTGATGATGTGGCTGATGTGGCCTGCCAGTTGTTTGCTAGTATTTACTTGACGCGCACATATCTCCCTGCAAGTCCACTCTGAGACTCTTTGGTTACTCACAGTGGACTGCAGGTACTGTATCTTTGTTCTACACCTTCAATATCATTCTCGGTTACTCACAGTGGACTGCAGAGTTGTCCTGAGTTGGTCCCAAGCTTGGCTAGTCGCCCTTGGTCCCTTAACAAAATCATGGTTGGCATGAGGATTGGCTTGATTGACTTCAGTCAAAGTCTACGTAAAATTGCTAATGATTAGCTTATGTCAAAGTCTACCGAAAAGGTAAGGCGAAATCCTAGTGAAATTGTCTTGGAAATGTTTGAAAAAGTGTAGCATTGGTGATGGTTAAATCCTACCATAATGTGTAGTAAAATTCATTGGTTGGCATAGGTGAAATTCTGGAGGAAATATAATGGAATTGTCTTGGAAAGTGTAGTGAAAGTCATTGATTGACATGCATAAATTCAACTTGGAAATGGTTAAATGAAAGTCTAGCGAAATGTTGACTTGTAATGCATAGAAATGTGGTCCGAAAGTGTAGGATTTGTTAGGTTTCGTGATTTCGCACTCTATTCTACTTGATTTTACTCTCATGATGTTCTCCATATTCAAGTTTCCTTCCTACCACTTTGCTAGATCTTTCTAGTTTCATTCTGTGCTTGTGTGGCGCCTATTTCACTTTCTGATGATGTGGCTGATGTGGCTTGCCAGTTGTTTGCTAGTATTTACTTGAAGCACACATATCTCCCTGCAAGTCCACTCTGAGACTCTTTGGTTATTCACAGTGGACTGCAGGTACTGTATCTTTGTTCTACACTTCAATATCATTCTTGGTTACTCACAGTGGACTGCAGAGTTGTCCTGAGTTGGTCCCAAGCTTAGCTAGTCGCCCTTAGTCCCTTAACAGGCTTGGCTATGGTGACATCTACTGAAAATTTTGACTTGGAAAGCATTGAGGAGTGTGTTGGATTGGTTGTGAAATTGCAGGATTGGCTTAGGCAAAATCCTAGAGAAATTTGTATTGAAAAGTGTACCAAAAGTGTAGAATTAGTGATAGAGAAATTGTAGATAGTGTCATCTGATTGTGTGATATTTGGACTGGTCTTGGCATGGGAATGTGATGTGTCAATCAAAATCTAACTCTGATTTGCTTTGTTTTTCTCCTGATCCTGCCAACTTATAACCCTAAGCCAATCTTAACTTGTGTTTGCTTTGCAATATCTAATGGTAGTTTGGGTAATTGATAGCCTCCTATTTTATCATCTGATCATGAGTAATAGCATGAGAAATAGCCTAGATTGGCTTTGATTGCAAATTTGATCGTTTGACTGTTTGATCTTGGTGTAACAAATCATATTGATCAGTTTTGCCAAAGATCACTTGCTTGATCAACAGATATATCATAATCTGATCATTTCACTGTTTCATATTTGTCCTAGATCCTTCTGATATCATCTGATCTTAAGAAATGGTTCAGATTACTCTTGATCTCATATTGGATGATAGATCATCTAATCTTGACTTGTCTTGGCTAGAGAATTGGTCCAGATTGGTTTTGGTCACATGAATCATCATCTGATCTTGTCTTGGCATGGGAATCAGTATAGATCAGCTTTGATCTTGGTCTGATTTCTCTTGTTTGACAAAAAGGAGACCAAGAAATATATTTGAATTTGTTGTGGGAAAATAGTTGACATGGTGCGACATTTTATATAAAAATTCCTTGCAGATATAGCAAAAAGTGTAGTGAATGCATTAGCTTGATCTTTGAATTTATGTCAAAATTCTAGAAAGAATATGTTAGAGCTATGGAAAATTCAAAGAAAATTCACCAAAGCATACAGAAGTGTAGGATTGTCTTTGGTAAATGTTAGTGGGAAAGGTTTACCTCATGCAAAATCCTTGAAAGGTATAGCATTGACTTTGCTCAAAATTTGTCAAATCTAGTCAGTGTCTTGGTCAAAGTCTACCGTAATCTGGGATTATGTTTGGTCAAAGTCTAGCATGATTGTCATGGGATTGGCTTAGGTGAAATCCGAGAGACAAGTGTAGTCATTTTTGCAAATTCTGTCATTTAACTTTGATTAGAAAATAAAAAATCATAGGCAATGTCTTGGTCAATGTCTAGTAAAATCTAGCATTAGCAATGGTCAAAGCAATGTCTAGGTATATTTCTGACAGATTAGCATAGGCGAAATCCTAGAGAAACGTCTAGTCATTTTTGCAAAATTTGACCTGAAAATTGTAGGATTACCAATGATATTCACACAGAAAAGTGTTCAACTAGTCATGAGAAATTGTCTACATAGGTGTGGGAAAGTATCTATGAAGTGGTGGGAAAGAATTAGCTTAGACGAAATCCTAGAAAAATTTCAACAGATAGATGGATAGACAGATGGATAGACAGATGGACAGATGGATGGATGGATGGATAGATGGATAGATGGACATCTAGGATACTAGAAATGAGGACTCAGATGGCTAGGGCCCTGTAAATGAGCAAATGCATGGGTAGATTCAGCAGAGGTGTCATTTCCCCTTGACACAGTGGACATGTGAATGTGTTCCTCTTCAATTCGTAAGTCATTTCCATCTCCCTACCCTTGTAATGCTGCGTCCACGCCTTCATTGCACACACACTGCAGAACTAGTGGTCACACGATGGGTTCATCCTTGTCGCATGCAGCCTACAATATGTCTGTAAGTCTTACCCTTATCCTTTCAAAGCTCGTTACCCACACTCACAGAATACTTTGGTATCTATATAATATCAGTTGTTCGTTGCACCACATTCATTCTGATCGACTCACATACTACATTCCAACCCCTCACTCACAATCTGATTGAACACATCCAACTTCCTTACCTTCCTCAACAACTCCATAAATCCATTTGGATCTTTCTTCATCACCCACATATAATCTTCTTCATCTGCATTCGCTGTCATAGCCGATATCTCTTTCTTCAGTTTCTTCACTACATTCTGCCACTATTCTGCTCGCCCTATCTCCTTCACTGTCTCCTCCTTCCCCTCTCTCACTTTCGTTTCCAATTCCACCACCTTCCTATGCAACTCCTTGTTCTCCTGCTCAAGCACCTCGTACTGATCAGCCTTCTCTTTCCCTTTCAATTTCTCTGATTTTCGCCTTTCCTTCTTCTCCTGATTCTGCTTCCACTTCATTGATACAGTGTCCTCCTCTTTGACCATTTCCTCCTCCACTTCCATCATTTCCTTGGTTTTCTCTCCTACTTCCATGTACTCATCACCCTCCATTTGAACTTCTTCTGTCTCTCCGTTACTGCTATCCTTCATACTCACATTGTCTTCCCAATCTCCATCTTCTTCAATTGTCAGTTCTCGTACAACTCCTGTAGTAGAATTCAGTACATTTCATTATCCACTCTCATACCCACTTTTGGTCATTGACATGATCATTCTCAACCTTGTCTGTTGATCATGCATTCGATCCATAGGTGATACTTGAGATCTTGTCTGTGGATAATGCTTGATCGTCAGAGATTTGGTGCTGATGCTGGTAGATAGCAATGACAGTCCAAATAGTCTATTTATTTCACTGCATTTCAACATATATGTTCAAATGCAGTGGAATAATATCCCAGTTGTTCACATATTACCACACAATTTCACCGCATTTTGACACATGTGTCAAAATGCAATGAAATCTATGTCAGATCTTCAATCAGTACTTATGCATGGTAAATGGTCAGAATTTCACTCAACACACATTGATATGCACAAATGACCTGGTGTGGACAGTTATATGTACTGCCAACATCCTATTATGTTAGGTTTCGTGATTTCACACTCTATTTGACTTGATTTTACTCTCATGATGTTCTCCATCTTCAAGTTTCCTTCCTATCTGTCATATCTATGACTTTTCGCCAAGTCCAACTCTGGACCTCCGGACCAACTCCTCGCCAACTCTGGAGCGTTCTCGCCCAAGACGTAGTTGCGGGCGATCGGACTTGTATACCCGACACTCTATCCTTTTACACTCTTCTCCATTTCCATTCTTACGCTAGACTACATCTAGTTACGCTACGCAGTTACACAGTTTTCCGTAGTATTACTCCGGACC
>JBBPRM010000231.1:0-22681 GCA_038092995.1 Xerocomus minutiporus | reverse complement strand
ACTAGTCACAACTAGGCATAGTAGGACTGTTTTGGACTGGTTGTTTTCAGTCAGTTGCATGACATAGTTACCTTATTAGGATTATCAAGGTCAGGATTGATACTGACATTTTCCTATACTACTCATAATACCCATGGGTAAACCCACCAAGGGTATACCCATGCAGTCCCCTACTTGCAACTACCTTCAGGAATTCAGAAGTAGCAAGTGATGTCTGGTTTTCGAACTGCATATCCTCCATCCAATGGTTTGGTTGCAGATTCAGCATCCACTCGTTGTGGTGGAAAATCAATGAGGGGACTCCAGATGAGAATTAGAAACCTACAAGTACAATACTCCACATTCTTCGAATATAGCAGCACATATAGTGTTGAAGAAATTTGCCAGCTGTGCCTCCCAGTTTGTGTTTTTTGTTTCTGAGCTTTGGGAAAACCAGTCCAGATGTATGTGATATTTTGACGCTGGGTTGAGCTCTTAATGAGTTTTTGAGTTTTGAGAGTGCTTAGTAGACCTAGGCAACTGCATGGGTATACCCATGGTATCTGAGCTCATACCCCCACCCATACCCTGCCATATACCCATACCCACCCCATGGGTGTGGGTCTTCTGTGGGTATAGAAAATCTGACCCCTACCCACACCCCAATCCATACCCACCACTGAGGGTATAGGTATACCCTAGGGTAATATAGGAAACATAGGTCAACCTTGAGGATCCTAACATTGATGATCCTAACACTGATAATCCTAACCTTGATTCTAACCTTTCACCCAGATATACTTTATATATAGATTTATCAGATCTTGAAATGTTTGTATCTCAGGTGTATCTCAGCCGGATCTCTCGCTTTCTGGATGGATGGATAGCCCTGATCATGTAGTATATTACATCCCACCAATAGGAAACCTCAAAGTTTAATATACATTCACTAAGAAATTATCAAATCTACATAGATCTAAATGACATGTGACTTTATATAGCTTATATCTCAGTCAGTTCTGCATTGAACCCTTCGGACAAGGGGCCGTTTGAGCGCCCTCGATCTGTAGTACATTCCATATGTATAGTACAATGCATGAAGGCTTGGTCTAACTATTTAAAAGACCAATCCTGTCAAAACTGGTCTAAACCAGTCTTAAAACTGATTAGGCATATGTAAGTGTCCATACCCACACCATATCCACATGGTCATGGGTATGTACCCCCAACCCACACCCACCATGAGGGTATGGGTATGAGCTGGGGTATGAGAAAGACAGACCCCTACCCATACCCTCACATACCCACACCCACAACCTACCATGGGTATGTGATACTCATGCATTTGCCTAAGTAGACCTGCTAGTGTCTTGCCATTTGGGAGTAGGGTTTGTTTGGGGTAGATGAAGTCCAAAAATGTATTGCTGTCCTCTCACCCAGTTAGCCCACACTGGCTCAGGTGTCATTTTCTAGTAACTGATCTATTGTAGGACAATGCCAATCAGTTTTGCACCTCAATGGTTGAGGGATGGTCAGTATCTGCAATTTTAAGTGAGCTTTTACCTTGTTTTCAGAATGAAGTGCTCACAGTAACTAGGTTGTATGGGGTGACGTGCAGTTTGATTCACTGCAGTATTTTTTTCTCATGTCAATGCTTCATCAACTAGGTATTAGTATTAGTAACTTACTTGAGACTTTCTCATTTGCTTCAATGGTACTACAAGCTGGTGGTGTGTGTTTGACAAGGAAAATGGGTGGGACAAAACCAATGTAGATTATTGATGGTGTCAATGCTACAATATGTAATAGTAACAATCTAGATGGGTGATAATACATAATAGAACTCTTTCAACCAATGCTTATTTAGCCAGAAATCGGTACACAACTCATAGCTGTTTGACCTGGTTAGATGTGGATTTGCCTCAGCATTGAATTGGGGGAGAATGTGAGCAGGGGATTGAATTAGTGTGAGTGGAATCACCTCTCTAACACACTCCCCATTTGTTCTTGCGCACCCACTTGAGATAGTGTATCCCAGTTACTGGACTCACACCTCTAGGATTTACACAAGACATGACATTGAAGCACTACATGCAGATCACAAAAAAGTCATAATGCAATGGTCGAAATATGATGCAAAGCTGAACAACGGTGTGTCCAACTAATCTGTGGCTGGGCCAATTGCTCTTGGGCTCGCAGCTAATGATTACAGAATCATATAAACTATGATGGGTAGTCAATGGGGGTATGGCACAAAGTGTCTGTGGTGCTTCTAAGTCCTTCTTGTGATACGACTTTTGCTGTACACGCAAGCTGTGCCATATTTGAAGCTTGATATTATCTGGAGGGGCTGTACCCAAATTCTGTTGGGAAATGAAAGCAGAAACAGCAGGGATGAGGTTGGGAAGCTGATACATGGCAGCAGCCTTGGCCAGGATTAGCTGTAGCACTGGCTTGATTGTGACATGGAATGCAGTGGTTGATATTGCAAAGGAAGGGCTTTGGCGCAGAGGTGTGAAGTCCTTGGAGGAGAGCAGTCAAGATAGAAAAATAATCAATGATAGGCCATATTGAGGTTTCTGGGACAAAGTACTTCTCTGTGTCAGGTTCATGATCTTCCTCAACTAGTGTTTTAAAGACCGGTAACTGGACCAGACTAGTATCTGGTTGCAATTGGACTGTGGTTATGGTCCATTGGATTTGATCAGTCTGGTTGTATTGGATTCAGAGAATTGGCAAGACTGGTGGATACACTTTTACTAACCTGGATTAGTCAATCCTGACTCAATCCTGATTGAATCTGATATTTTTATTGATAGAGTATGTTTATTTGACACTATAAAGCACCACAATATGACATATAGCATATATGTGGCACATGAAAGTATGGAAAGTCACATGGATAAGATATTATAACCCCTAAAATATCGGATTCACATTGGATTGACATCGGATTTGTGAATCCTGACATGCACCTGATATTTTAGAGATTAAAAGACCAGTTGCTATCAGTTTCAGTCTGGTTGCATCAGATTCAAGGATTCAAACACCAGTTTCAGTCCAGTTGCCTCGGATTCAGATTAAAAATTGGATTGGATTAGACTTTAAAACACTATTCTCAACATCTTCATCTTAGTGCAACCTCCACATGATTGTGATCCTCAATGGAAGTAGCCAGGTTGAACCAAAGGCATTTGTCTATAGTGTTTTGAAGTTTGGTTGCCAGACCGGATTACAGACTAGACTGGACCAGACTTGTATCTGGTTGTGGTCCATCAGATTTAAGAAAGCCAACAGTCTGGTTGCTTCAGATTCAGAGAATTGGAAAGACTGGTAAATATACTTTTACTAACCTGGATTGCTCAATCCTGACTCAATCCTGATTGAATCCAGACATGAATCTGATGTTTTAGGGGTTAAAAGACCGGTTGTTCGATGGACCGGTTGCAACTGGTTGGCAACCAATAGGTGGACCATTCAGGACCAGTGGCTATCAGTTTCAGTCTGGTTGCCTTGGGTTCAGATTGAACAACCGGACCAGACCGGACTTTGAAACACTATGAATCATCTGTACAACACAGGCTAGGAGATCCTCAATCTCTATGAG
Organism: Xerocomus minutiporus; assembly: GCA_038092995.1. Classification (NCBI taxonomy): domain Eukaryota; kingdom Fungi; phylum Basidiomycota; class Agaricomycetes; order Boletales; family Boletaceae; genus Xerocomus; species Xerocomus minutiporus. The sequence goes on along the minus strand of JBBPRM010000231.1, from coordinate 19,095 downwards.
GCAGCTCACCTCAAAGAAGAGGGTAATACCCTCAAGACTCATCAGGCCTTGGATCTGGTAACCTTCCTCAATCAATGAAAGAAATACCAGGATCTGTTGGCCAGTGGGGTCTTGACAGCTGCTCTGCATAATTGGAAGCCTCCTGTGTGAGTCTCTGAAAAGATGAAGAAAAAGAAAAAGAGTAAAAGAGAAGAAGCGAGATGTACTTAGGGGGTAGGTATTCCTCCCCTTGTTGTTGACCAAGCCAGAGCGCTTGAGGAGTGTATCACACTCAGCCCTGCCCCATTGTATTTTGACAACAATACTTCATCATTGAAGCCCAGCTTGTTGACTACACCAGTCATATTCTCAGACCCTAGCTCTTCTACCACTCCCACAATGGCCACAGAACTTGTCATGACAGCTCCCTCTGCTCTCATCACTTGTATTACGAGTCCACTGTCCACTATCTCCATTCCAGTCCCTGTTGCTCCCACCCCCATCCCTGCCACTTGTATTATGGGTACATCTTTTGCCATTCCTGTTATTCCCAGTGTGCCATCTACACTAAGTTCTTCCCGCACACTCTTTGCACAACAATCCTCCCAGACAGAGCCAACTGTCTACAAGCCAGAGGGGCTTGGTGTTCCCTTAAGGGAAGGTTCTCTACAATGTCAGATGATGCCCCACCATTCAGTGAATCTGTTGACATCTGGGTTGACTTCATTGTTAAATGTCAAGATGGCTGTAACAATGATGAGCTTACCAAGCTCCGAAAGGTGGTCATTGGCACAGTTGGGGACTTTGATAATCCCGAGGATAATGAATCAGATCTCCTCCCTCCTCCTCATCCTTGAGTAAGAGGGTATCTTGAGTGTCTGGCTCCCAGATGACATGGACATGCTGAGCAAGGGGTTTGGCAACATGAGCTTGCTCACTTGCTGATGGTACCAGGGTGGTACAATTCATTTATTTGTTGGGCGGAAATCATCCCCACACCTGGGCAACATCAAGCCTAGGCTAGTGAATTCACCTAGACAGCCAACATGGCTGATATCGTAGCTTACCTCACTGTCAATGGTATTACTGTACAAGTGGCAGATGATCTCGTTTCATGGGCATGAAGGGCTACCTGGGACATGATCAATTGTATTGATGTCAACAGTGGGTTTGGCAACCCTGAGACTGCCAGGATGTATCTGCCGATAAAGCAGGACCTGGGTTGTCACTATGAGTTGAGCATCCTTGGGCACACATTCAAGTGGTACAAGTGAGAGGCATGTGAAAGAGGAGTACCAATGGAGGAGATTCCTCCTGTTGAACTTGTGAATGGTGACAGAAATAACTCTGTCCTTTTGCAGTGCTTTAGCAATACAGTTGTGCACTACAATCTTATGTTTGCACCAGCTGTGGGAAATGATGTGGTGATGCACACAGTATTTGAGGACGAGGAACTCCCTGAAGAACCTGCACTGATGTGAATACGGCACATCATGTATAGAAGGTTGAAGGTTCCTCCATTTAGCTAGGTTGTATATTTCGGACATATGTTTCCTTCTTTCTTTTACTTTTACTTTTATTTCAAGCCATCACCATCTCTACACAGAGAGGGTGTAAGGGGCTATATGCCTTGTATTGTATATTTGATATATAGGCACATGTGATACTGAGTATCACATGCACCTTTCTTAGTATAAATACTTGGGTCTGCCTAATGATGGGCCTATTGTTCTTACATTTTGTACCTCTATACTTCATCACATGAATCCTACACAGTTCATCTCATGCATGTGATCATGAGGACTTAAAGGACAATACCGAATCTTACACACATGGGTCACTGTCACAAGAATGCAGCTATGTCAAGACTACTTGAGCAGTTATGTATGCATGCACACTTGAGGCATTTGATGCCCTACTAGAGCTTTCATCTGAAGAAGAATTAGGTGATTCCCACTCGGTCCTGAAGTGTCGTCACACAACACTGACTATCCAGCCCACTCCTATGCTCTTGCTTGATTTTCAGTCAAGACAAGCTGATCTGTCAGATATTGGTTTGTACTAGGTTAACTCCCTGAATGACACATAACTCACTACTATTGCATTTCAGATGAAGTTATTTCGATTGATGATAGTGTTTAAAAAGTCCAGTTCAGTCCAGTTTTTTGCTCTAAAAGTGAGGCAACCAGACTGCAACCAGTCTTTTAATATGAAGAATCCATTGCAATCAGACTGAAACCAATTGCAACCAGTCTTTTGAAAGACCAGTTTTCATACCTTCAAAAACCCATATTTTGACACACTGGTTGAAATGCAGACTTTTAGAGGGTCAAATGATCATGTTCTAGTGATATTTTATGCATTAAATGTCCACATTTTGACAGGGTTAGGTTAGAAATGCTGACATTTAACACATAAAATATCACCAGAATAGTGTATTTTTATGTTATTTGACTCCCAAAATCACTTCATTTTGATAGGTTTGTTGAAATGCGGGTTTTTAGGGGTATGAAAGTCAGTCCTCCAGAAGACTGGTTGCAACCAATCTTCAACCAGTCTTTGGAACTGTCAAAATTCAAGGCAACCAGACCATTTCATGTTTGAAAAATGAAAAGACCGCAACTGCAGTCTGGTTACAACCGATGATGGTCCAGTCCGGTTGTCAATCTTTTTATGGTCCTGCAACTGCTTTGAAACACTAATTGATGATGACAGCATCATTGATGTTGACCTTCTCAGGTGTTTACAACTACATGCCTTGTTCCTGGTGTTGATACAACTAAAGCGAAGTTCCCCTTGACCTTTTATGCTGTTGATGTTCATAGGGCATTTATGTTCAAGCCAAAGAATGGTCTAACGGTAGAAGCGCAGTTCCAGCCATTTTTCAAGCTACCTTACAAGTCATCCACCTTCTATGACAATAGGGCATGGTGGCTCAATGTGCTGCAGGACACAAGAGACCATACTGTTGCTAGGGTTCTACATGGGTATACCCTTGGTGGGTTTACCCATGGGTACTATGAGTAGTATAGGAAAATGTCAGTATCAATCCTGACCTTGATAATCCTAATAAGGTAACTATGTCATGCAACTGACTGAAAACAACCAGTCCAAAACAGTCCTACTATGCCTAGTTGTGACTAGTTGAAACTGGAACTGGTCTGGAACTAGGTTGTGCATGGGAATCATGCTTACCACTGGCTGTATCGGGTCTATTATAGATCGCAGGCTTTCTGCTGAGCCATGGATTGAGTCATTTGGTCCACAGTTGGCTGAGATATGGCCAATTACAGGTGGCATATCATTTTGTCTAGTACAATATATGAGATAAATGGTGCTCCAAATGGTCATAATACTTGAACTATCATATGAATATAGATATATAGGAGTGCTTTGAATCAATAATAGTACATATTCAATGCAATCTGCAATATTTGGTATGACTATGTCACTCCACAGATGACATCCATGCATACCCATTTTGTGTGACAACATATGTCAACCCACGATAAAACCCATCAAGGATATGGGTTGGGTATGGGTATCCAATGTTCATACCCTCACCCACACCCACTAGTACCCATACCCACAACCCACGTGGGTTACCCATACCCATGCAGAACCCTAGCTGTTGTTGCTGGCTATTCTGATGCAGGGCGCTACAGTGCATTTTTGGAAGCACATCCTCCCAAGAATGCTGAGCTCAAGGCAGCAAAGAGAAAGCTGTGGGCATCACAACACAATGGGTTACTAGCTTCTACATATATCTGTCTCTTGTTTTATTATTATGACCACTTGTTTTGTCTTTGTGTATGCTTGCCAGTACACTCTGCAGTCAAAACTTTGTCATTGTTGAGTGTGCCGTCATCTGGCAATCATTCCTTCACCATCCTCAAGTGTGCCGTCATCCGCAAGACCAGACTGCCGTTGCCTGGCAATCATTCCTCCACTGTTCTCAAGTGTGCCATCGTCCACAAGACCAGACCGCCGTCACCTGGCAGTCATTCCTCTGCTGTCATCTAGTGTGCCAGCAATTTGCACACTCCACCAATTAGGTTGCCATTGTGTAGCAGCCAGAACTTTGCTGTCATTTGGTGTGCCAATCATCAGCACAACTGTTGTGCAACCATAAAAGCACAGTGACTGGGAGTCCACTTCTCACCTTTCTCCTCGTTCTACTCCTCTACAAAGTAAGTTCTAAGTCATTTCTTGATATTCCCCTGCCCAAGCCATCTCCACAGTGTCCAGTCATCTCTTCTTGCCACCTCCATCAATCTTTGCTCAGAAAGAACTCTAGTACCTTTGCCAGTGTTCAGGTTGCATGCAACCACTCACTTGGCATTGTTGGACAACCTGTGATAATGATTGTGGCCAATGGTATACACTTGTGTTCATCTCCACTGCAGCCGTAGAGTTTAAATTTTACTTTCATGACTCATCTTACGATATCCCTTCATCATTTCTGCTTCGGGATTGTGTTTGCCTGCAAGCATTGTATCTAATCTGCTCCACCATCACAATCCAGTTAAATCTACTTTTTTTCATGATTTCATTTTGGTTATTTGATCATGGCCACATTCTTTATGCCTCTTGTGGGTACCCCCAATGCTCCTCATTTCAATGGGACAGCAGCTAACCTTCCAGGATTCTTTGATGATGTCGACATCCTTGCCACTTGGGCAGGACTCTCAATCACAAAGAAAATCAGATTTGCCATTAATTACACAGATCTCAACAAAGCAGAACTCTGGGAACTACTCCCAGAATCCTCTGCAAATCCTCCAGATTGGGACACCTTCATTGCCGCTATCAAGTCACATTATCCTGGATGTGATTGTACTGACTATTACTGTCGTTTGGATTTATTACAGCTCGTTCGGGATAGTAGTGTGGAACCTATGTCGACATTAGATGACCTTGGAAAGTATTTTCGAGCCTTTCAGTGCATATCCATACCATTGCAAGCTAAACATTGTTTATTTGATTTCAAATGCAATTCTCTTTTTCTTAGTGGTTTCTCGGATTCACTTCAGGATTCACTTCATAGTCATCTCTGGATCATCAAGTCAGATGTCCATCTGGATGAGCCATACGCTGTCAGTGATGTCATTGAGGTGCTACATTGATGCTATCCACTCTCACATTTCGTTTGTCGTTTTTTTTTGCAGGATGAATCCGCTTTTCTCTCTTCATCTGATCTGCATTCAGTGTTATCCTGTCTACATTCATCATCATCAGTTTTCCTTATGTCATCATCTATGCCTCCTTCAGCTAACCCTGTCAGTCCTCCAATCTATTCATCAGTCACACAACCAAATCTGTCAATCATGCCAATGACTTCATCAGTCACGCAAATTAGTTAGGATTCATCTCACCTGGATCCAGATTCAATCGGATTTATGCGATCTTCTCAACATCGTGTCAGACATCTTTGAGTCACAATCAGACATTTACAGTATTCCATCCTCACCCAATTTAGCTGACCCCAATTTCCAATCCTACTTAGCAGAGGCACACCAGACCTACTTAGCAGATAAAGGCAGCACCACTCAGCAGCAATCATTCAGATTCATTGCAGCACCATCTCGTTGGTATCAGATCCCTCCATCGTTGGAGCAAACTGTGTACAGCATTTTGTCATTACCTTCATCATCTCACATTGTCCAGGTCTTATCCTTGGCTACCATTTCGACCAGTTCAGATATTGAATCCAAAGATTCATCCAAAGATTTTTGAGAATTTATTTATACCCCCATTGTTGTCCACCTGTTCCCCCCAAGCCCTGTGTATCATTTCATGACACATTTGGTCCCTTTGTACCCCCATCATTGTCTTCCTCTTGTTCATCTACTTCATATTTGCATTTGTGCACACCCTTTTCATAGCCTGATTCAAGCAATTCGTACCATTCACCCCTGTCCCTGGTTGTACCCAGACTGATCCTCAAGCTCATTTGTGTCTCGTTCACATCATTGCGTATTATTCTCATCTTCATCTTCGTTGAATCCGGGTTGAATCCAGGTTTTGTTCTTTTCATCGTGGGCTATTCGTTTAAAGTCCCTCTTGTTCATTTCTGATGCAATTTTGTCTACATCATTTCCGAACCTTCATTTCCTCCTAGGGCGTGTGGTGTTGTCACTGCATGATACTATGATGCCCAGAAGGTCATCAGTTTCAAGAACGTCAAACACGAATATGAACAATTTGAAACACAAAAATAAACCGAGGATATCCTTCCCCCTGGAAATGTTGAACTACTTGTTTCACATCGTCTGGTCATCTGGATCTCCGTCATTCAGTCGGTGTTTATTCGGAATCTTCAGATTCATTCATCCGGATATTCGACTTGTTCATCCTTCCGTTTTGTGTGTTTGTCAAGTGGTTGCATCCACCTCATCCATCATTGTACAGCCTTTGATTTGTATCATTACATCCAAGGTATCATCTGGAGTTGTTCATATCAGGTTTAGGCCAGATTCATTCATCTACATACATTTGTGCAAATCTGATTCTTTTGTTTCTCTTCTTCCCAACAAACAATACTATCAGAACAATTTCCGTTATTGTTCATGTCTCACATATCAGCTATTCAGATCTTCACCTTCAATCGTGCATAGAGACACTGTGCTTATTTCATTCAAAGTAGTTCGTTGTTTTATCTGGTTTTACATCTGCTGAACCCAAGCAGTCAGAAGTCGATCGAAGAACACACATTGAGTGGTACCTCGTATTTGGATCATCAGGAAAAACCTCCTATAGATAATTCATATCAATTCTTGCTATTTTGATTAATTTGTTATGATTGTATATATTTCCATATAATTCCAATGAATGTTTGAGTTTTTGTATGAGTAGGTGATCATTCAAGTTGTATATTAGCTGATATTTGTGAAAATACTTGATAATTACACTAGCAATAAACTGCATCCCAATGTATACTATGTACATCTGTTAAAAAAATATGTTACAGTAGACCACAGCTAGTGGCACCCTTGCCCACTCACCCCCAGTGAGAATTGGATGTGCTGAGAATAGTTTGGATGTGTTCGTGTGTGCTGAGCATATTTCATCTGCACAAATATGATTAGATAGGATTCATGTGATCCATATGTGCACCACATGATGCTACATTGCAGTACATTGTAACCATCTACCCCCAAAATTGTAGTTGATGTTCCAAATGTTCCACCCCTTTGTCGTTGTGATCACAACTAAACTACATTTATCACAGGCCTCTTCAAACCAATGTGTCGATTCATGTGTGTCTGCAAGAACTACAACAGAGGCTATCCGCATGAAGTACCCAAACAAACCTTTTATCGCCATCTCCGACAAGCTGATGCAGAAGACAAGCAGCGCATTTGAGATTGCAAAGGCCTTGTCTTGCAGGATGCTGTCAATCTATACCCTGATGATCAGCAGAATGCATTTGGATCGAGTTGAGCAATAGTCCATAGGCGTAGCAATGCAGACAATCTCCCTCAGCCAAATGTGCTAGACTGCATACAGACATTGATGATGGTGATACAGATAATGGTTGACAGGTAAGCAATCCTAGTCTGTCCTCTACCTTGCACCTAATTCATCTATTAATCAGTCCGAACAATCTGAAAACTAGTTGACGAATGATGAGGACCCCAATCTCGATCTAGACCAGGACGAGCTACAAGGAAGAAACTCAAGTCCTCCAGAAGAGAACTCAGAGCAAAACAACTCGGACTGTGACACTTCTTCCGCCCTAGATGATCGAAATGACGACCTTGAACTTCCTGATCTCAACCTAGATGTGGGAGATGCACAAGGTGGAGATGTGCAAGGTGGAGACTCTCCTCCTCCAGAAGAAAATCCAGAGCAGTAGGATTTGCCACCCCCATCACTACTAGTGTTTTAAAGTCCAGTTGGCAACTGGTAGCGCAACTGGCAACTGGACTGGACCGTAACTGATCACAACTGGACTGCAGTTGCGAGTTGCCTGATTTCTCAGGCAAAAGACTGCAGTTTCCAACCGGTTGCAACCGATCCACAGCCACATTACCTACTTCCCATGATTTTCCCTGATTTTCCAGCATTTATTTTGATTTTATTAGACTATATTTCAGTTTGATACTCTATACATGACATGTAGTTTTAAATAAATCATATCTAGCCTTCCTGTGGTCCGAATTACATGCCCAGGGGACGCATAGAAAGCCATTAGTCAGTAGAATATTTCATATCTATAGTCGGAAGCACGGTTCCCATGGGATAGGGGCCAAAAGACCGGTTTTTCAAAAAACCGGTTGCAACTGGTTGTCACCAGTCCAGTTGCCAGTTGCCTAAAATTTTGGCAAAAGACTGGACTGGACTGGACTGGACTTTTAAACACTAGTCATCATAAGTGGTAGGAGTAGCTGGTTAAAAACAAGCGCAATGAAGAACACAGTCAGCAGACCTCAAATATTGTACAGGGTGTGCAAGGACTCCAATAAGGGCAGGGGGGCAAATATTGCAACACCTTGACATTGCCGAGGACTCATCAGTGCCTGTGGAGGCATTGGTTTGCAATGCAATCATAAGCCAGGGCCTGGAGATGCCACTGCATAGTATTGAGGATTTGTTGCAACAAACCCAGGATAGCTGAAGCCGCAGGGCTACATGTGTTACGTGTCAGGTATCCTGAAGGGCTGCACAGAGAGGAAAAGACGTGTGGCAAAGGGTTTCTGCAAATTGCCTCTGGAATGCCGATGGGCTGTCTTCAAACCCAGTACCACGTTGTCCCCGGATTTGTAGTAGGTCACTATCTGCTGCCTGTTGCAAGATAGCACTCAGCATCAGGAAAACAACAGATTCCTTATCTAGTCTTTGTTACACTTGTTACACTTGTCACACCTAAAGCAATACCAAGAAGTGTAGCAAGAAATTAAAGCATGTATAAGTTGTTATTTGTGTATGTCATCGAAGTAGAATAAGTGGAAACATTCATTTAAGCTTAAATGCGACTGTTTTAACATTGCTCATATTGACTAAGTAAAATAAGTACCAAAGTAAACTATCTCGCAAACTCAAAGGAGTGATGATCAGCATACTTATTGACATAAAATGCCTGGAATGCATCATAAGAATGATGGGGTTTTATTGTGCAAGGAATCTTCTTTTCACCATAGATAGGTATCAAGTGAGCGGCGCAAAAAATGGTGTCAATATGGATAATGGCCAAGTCCAGGGAATGATCTGCTAAAGAAGACGGACAAACCATCCACATTCCAGTATCTTCATCAGGACGGTCACCTATTTTCTCAAACCACCGGATTGCTGCCCATGGATAGAGTACACCGCAGTATATGAATGAAAAGAATACAAGAACACGTGCAATGTCATATGCACGCATCTCAGTTTCTTCAGCATTTGTCATGACAAAGATGCAGTCGCATCATGGACCAGTGTTTCTCCACATCGGGGTGGAGTGAATGTACTCTGTGTGCATCCCACCGATGCCACTTGGGTCGCTAGGTGCATGGAAGCATGAGGATGCAGAGTTGAATGTTGAGATCCAACCTTCAAAGCGAGGACAACTAGTGATAGGGATATCCATTGGATCTCGTTGATCATCCGGATGTAGCTGGCTAAAAAGGAAGTGGCTAACGAGATCAGGTAAGGTTGGTAGTTGGAGTTCTTGAGTTAACTCAATGAGTGTGCGTGCACGTTTTCACTCTACATAAAGTAGAATTTAGGTACATCACTACATGGATTGATGAAAGGTGTGAATGTACAGGTTGTCCTTGAAAGCTCTACATGTGCAGTAAAGTCAGTTGGACAGTCGTCAGTATCTGCTTCGTTGTTGTCTGTCTGTGCACTTGCTGATCCCTGAGCCTCCTGTTCAGCTGTAGAGTTGATCACGCCTAAATGTTCAAGCTCCAGAGTTTGAGGCAAAGCAAAGGGATTGCCTAAAGAGAACAGCATCAGTTACAATTATTCAGTTGTAACATAGAGAAAAAAATGTATGAAGTGAGTCAATAACGGGTGATAGACAGGTACCTTCAAGCATTCCCCTCTGGGAGAAGTTGAGGTGCAATGCGGCAATTTTATCAAGGTGCTGGTTGGTGAGAAGCATCTGACCGAGTGCCTCATATCTGCTTGAACAGCAGTAAGGCTCTTTCACTGCCTTGATATGTTTACACTCTGTAATGGAAGAACAGAGACCATTTGGGGCGCCAAAGAGACATATGAGAGTCGGATAATATTTGGCAGAGTGTTGACGGGGAAGAGAGAAAGTTGTAACAACAGGAAACTCACCAGTTTTGAAAACTTCTTGGTAGTGGTGGAAGCAGGAAAGAGAATCCCAGATTTTGTCCAGATCATGTTCCGTGATGACGTGGCTGTGAACGGAATAGCAGAATTCTAAAAATGTACAAAAAGTGTGGACGATTTCAGGGGGAACATGTCCTTCAATTGCTGGAATATAGACCTAATGAGAACTACTAAGCATGGTGCTTGGATGATATCGTACACAATGTACCTTCATTAATGCCTTTGAATCGTCCCCAGTCCACTGCTTGAAGCCACGGCCCTGTGGGAAACATCGTAGGCCTGCGAATGGAGCAACGGCAGCAATCCTACACATGTCCGGGTCACTCAGTCAATTATCATGTGATGGTGCATGACAAATGGTGACTTACCTCTGATCAATGTCATCAAGAATGTGCTCAGCTTCCTTCTTTCCATGCCTGGTCTTGATGTACTGTTCTACCCAATCAACGAGGTGATCTTTAAAGCACCCTTTGATGAGTTGATGAAGCAGTTTGGGGGATATGAGCTGATTGATATCAGCGTGGGGGAAGTCATTCACGAAAGGCTACCATGGTGCGGTATGAAGACCATGAGAAAGCTCTACACTTGAGAAGATTGCGAATGAAACTCACAACAAGATCCCCTACGATTCCATAATCCTCCCAAAGGCATGTAAGTGTGTATGCATTCCATGGCTCTTCTATGAAGTCTCAGGTACATGTGTTCACATTGGCATCCAGATTGGTCTGATTTGCAAAGCATCTGCAAAACGTTTGAGCACTTCAGTTGATTGACCTTTTTATTAGACAACATACCTTGGACACCAGCCATGCATGATGCAGGTGAGAAGCACCTGCTCCTCATAGTCAGCAATGTAAGGTCCCAGGCCGTATACTACGCGACGATAATAGCCATCGCCAAACTTGACAACTTCGGGTGTTGTCATTGCACGCTTGAGTGGGTCGAGGATCATCGCCAGTGAGTTGTGGAAGAGTTGCTGGCAAAATCGATGAAACACTGCGTCGGATGTGTGTTCCTTTGTCACTAGCAGGGATATGAGGAACTAGCCATGGACAAAGTGTGATGTACCTACTTTTTGGAATTGCGAGGAAGCCGATAAGTACGAGAGCGTCACGATGAGCTCGGTGTATGTGGTTGCGGACATTCCCAATGGATAGATACAATGGGTAGAATTCGTTGTTGCCCGTCCCAACCGAAACAGTAGTCTTGTCGCTACCTAGAATTATTGGCACAAATGTACTACCAAGTGTATCTGGTGTCACCTTGTCAAGTGAGTCATCAGCTTCTTCAGTTTCATCATCCTCCAAATCATCCCAAGATAGAATAGGATCATCATGATCATCAAGAATTCCACCAATGAATTCCACCGCCAATATATTGAACCTTGAGATGTCAGTGTCCAACCGCTCTCTCTTCTGGGCGATGATCAATAACTGAGTGTGAGTCGGCTTGGGACCAAGGTCTTTGATTTGCATTTTGAGGGTGATTTGAGCCTCCTCAATTTGTAGCCCATCCATGATCCAGTTGATGGATCTATGTAATTCATGATTTGTACCAGCTCTAGAAGCGAGAAGGTCTAGTTCCATAACTTTGACCCTCAGTGCTATTGCCAGTACATCAGTGACCCCAGCACAAACTGATACAGATTGAACTCACCTCTGTCCATTTGTAACTTGAACATGTCCATAACTTTAATATTGACCTTGCGTTCTTGCATAGCCTGTCTCTCGGCAGTCTCCTATTTCACTTTTTCATTCGCCAGTACAGCAACATCTAGTTGTTCAAATACCGCCACCACCTCGACATATGCTCATTGTGCTACCCCAAACTTTCACTTCAATGAGCGGCCTTCTCAGACTTAGTGATGAGTCAAATATGTAAATATTGCATGACTCACTCATGCGGATCATCTTGAGGAAATTTGAATTGTTCATTTGATAGTCAAGGAGCTCGTGCTGATGTGCTGTAGACATGCCGTGGGCCAATGGTGAGATGACATTGAGTGATGTCCAAAGGGTCTCCATGATTTCTCTGTCAACACAACCTGCTCCTTGTATGAAGTTGGTGCCATAACAGGTGAGGCATTCCTGCCAATGGCCATGGATATGCCAGGCATCAATTGTTGGCACCAACTCAATCTCTGATGGTAAAAATATAAACTTGTTGCCCTTCAAACAGTCCCTTAATTTCTTGCTATATTGACAGTTGACATCATAGAATATAAGTGCCCGTGGAATGTGATCCATATTGTACTGAAGACTGTGTGCTAGGGCATAATCCATGTTCACTTGTCTGGAGCTGATCAGGGCAAACAGTAGTAACTGAATTTGATGGCATTACCTTTCTCCCTTCTGAAAATCTACCATTCCTTGTGGATAAAAGCACCCGTGTCTTGCGCATGCACAACCACCAATGCCAGTGGCCTCCAATCAGTGACGCTTGGCATTCACTTGATTTACTGCTCGGTGGTTGTTACACTTGGACTACTATTGGTATATATTTCACCGATTGGTTGATGGTTTGGCAAGTAATATACCTCTACTGGGTAATTTGTTGCCGCTAAGAATTCATGGTATGTCAGGTGCTCCGCCATAAAGCCAAGACTATCTGTCAACCAAACATCATCCTCCGACACTCTCATATACATGTGCTCCGCATTGAAATTGCCATCCATTACTATCATCCGAGTGTATCGCCAATCGGAGAAATTGACATCATCAGTGATCAGTATGTTAATGCCAGGTTGGGGACAAGCTAGGCAGAATAGTACTAGATTGCCTTGAGTTGGTGCTGTATCTCCTAGTCCAAATCCATTCCATTTCATGGTTTTCAAGAGCTGCCATTGCCTGGCAACCCTCATGAGCTCTCGATAGTGATCCTGAGATACAGCAATTGAATAGGTGGCCAGTCAAAAACAAACACCGACATACTGGAACCATATGCGGAAAAGCGTTCAATGTGATCTGGTGGAGCTTGGTGAAGTAATTCAATGCCAATATGCTACACTCCACATAAAGCTGCACATGTTTCTCTGGAGCACTGACGCAAGTACAATAGAAGAGATTACAGCAGTGAATGCTGGAGGTATCAACAACAGAGATATAGTTCCTGTTTGCTGGGTGTTTAAAATGTGCCGGCATATTTGCTAGATCTGCATCTTCCCAGGCCTCCTCCTCATCCTCAGATATGTTGGCATTGGCATCGGTGGACAGACATGGAGCCCCCTGGCCCCCCATGGCCCAGATGAATTTCCATCCCAGCCTAGCAAATAGTGGTTATTAAATACCTTCAATTTCATCTTGATACTTACTAATCGGAGCAAAGAATCTTCAAAATGGCAGCCCACCCATTGCTGAACTCTATGAAATAGATGTTTTACATGTTGCTCTTGGCAGCAAGATGTATAAAAGGAAGGGTGGGGGAAGCAATTAGTGCATCAGTATATGCCCTCCTTGGTACAGTGGGGAACAGAGCAATTTTGGTCCAGGGTAGGGGCCTCCATATCCAGTAGTATTTCTAAATACTACTGTTGGAAAGGTAACCAATCTCAAAGGAAGTCATTTTGTGTCTAGCAATATAGTCAATACAATGTATGGCAAAGGAGACTTGAACTACCTTCTTTTTGGGTCTTCTAACAGGTGGAGTAAAGTCCTCCAACATATTTGCATTCGTGGAACTATGGTCAAATTCTGGACAACATGGCTTAGAAGGCAAGGATTTGGATGGAGATCCCTGCACAGATATTTTCTCCTTGCTACCTTTGATGGAGATAGCTTCAATAGTCTTGTTTTGGGACCCCTAGTGGTCTGGATGATTTGTATTCTACCTTCTTCACAGGTATAGAGGTTACCACCTTCTTTCCCTTCTTTGCCATGATTGAATGCCAGTTGTTGATTCATTCCATTGTGTTCCATTCATTTCAAGGCGGTGCTATCTTACATGAAGGCTATCATCAGCAAAGATCACTTAGTCTCTAAAGCTTGGTAGATCTCGGCAAATGAATTTGGCTCAACAGACAGTATGGTGTACGGTATTATTCAGGGGCAGATGTACTGCCAAAGGAGAGATGGTAAACACATATGTGTTTCAAGGTTTCAACCTCTCTCTACTCATGCCGAAAGATCCTCCTCTACTCTTGTTCAATTTTGAATCTCCACAATGCCTGTCCCATTCTCTATTGATGAGCTCCAACTCCTCCAGGAGTTCAAGAAAGAATTCCAAGATGCCAAGGATAACATTGGCAAAACTCATGTTTTCCAGCAAATGACCTCAGCGGCACATGAGCTGGAAGGGACTAAGAAGATGACCAAGACAGAGTGTGAGGCCAGGAAACAGGTCAGTGGATTGCATTCATTGACCACAGAAGTTAACTGATACATAGCAATATTTGAGTTGGCTCCACATCATGGCAAAGACCCATAAGGCTAAATAGTTGAAGAAGTATGGCCAATGCTGGGGAATAACACAGGTCATTGGCAGGGACCACAAGGAAGAGCTTAAGGTGGTTATCAAGGCACATTGGGATGCTGAGCCTGGCTCAAAGGTGTATCGCCGACATTATCAAGAAGGCCTTGGAATGGTCGTGGGGCAGTAGTCCCCAGAGGAATTGGTGGCCGCAGAAGAGGAGGCAAAGGTGCTGAATAATGCCATGCTGCCAGATGGCATTCATTCCCGGTAAGTGTACCGATGGGAATATTTTGTTAGGTTTCGTGATTTTGCACTCTATTCGACTTGATTTTACTCTGATGATGTTCTCCATATTCAAGTTTCCTTCCTACCGATTTTCTAGATCTTTCTAGCTTCATTCTGCACTTATGTGGTGTCCATTTCACTTTCTGATGATGTGGCTGATGTGGCTTGCCAGTTGTTTGCTAGTATTTACTTGAAGTGCACATCTCCTCCTGCAAGTCCACTCTGAGACTCTTTGGTTACTCACAGTGGACTGCAGAGTCGTCCTCAGTTGGTCCTAAGCTTGGCTAGTCGCCCTTAGTCCCTTAACATATTTGCCTCTGCTGATCATTGTAGGAATGGCGATGACCTTAGCCCGAAGTTTGCTGCTGATTTCACCAAAGAGATGTGGCGACAATGCAGTACACAGGTCTTCATATTAATGGCCTGAAAAGACCCAAAGTCAGAGATCATGTAGACATCATGAGTAACATTGCCTACTTACATTCCCATTTGTTATATCTACATCCTAGGTATGATGTTACACTTGGTCCCAGGTAGAGCAGCAAATGTATCCTCTGAAGCGAGAGAGTTGCCGAGAGGTCGTTCAAGGGGGTTTCCTTGAGAACGGGACAAGGGTCATCAAGGGGGTTTCCTACTTGACGGATTGAAGGTTTCTAGGACAAGACACCCGTTCAAAGCATGGGCGTAGGCTTTCAAGGAATCAAGGGACAGGGGAAGACAAAGAGAGCTTTGGATGCATGCACTAAGATGTAGTACAGACAAGATCTAAGCTAAGGATATAAGATGCGTATCGAGGGTTTATATACTGTCCTAAGTAGTTTAGGGCAGGTGTGAGAGGAACTGGGTTGAGTCATAATGAGTCATGATATGACGAGAAGGGAATGACTCATTGGAAGTCAATGGAGTCCAAAGGAACAAAGATGATGATAGTGAAGCGAGTCATCGAAGTCGATGGAATTGCATGGAAGATAAGCATAAATGACAAATGGGAAACCCAATGGGAGGATACGACTACAAGGCAAGTGAAGGTCAGCAGACCGGTAATGTGAGATGGAGGAGTAACTAAGAAGAAAGAAACAGTGAGTCCGAATGAAACGAAGAAAAGAGATAGGGGATGAATCATAACACATGACTTCAATGAGGCGTATGATGCACCAGTGTTCAGAGGATTGCCAGAAGGTGGCCTGAAGCAGATGGAGGATGCCTGGGCTGCCTATGTGAGGGCTGCCTTCAATGCTGATGGTGATGCCGATGGTTCAGTGTCGGAGGATGAACAGCTGGTAAAGAAGAAGCACCGAGGACCGATGGAGGTCACCCACACAAAGGATGGCACACTGTATCTCCCAGATATCAGAGAGGGTTCTCTGGCAGAGAGCAAGCACTTGATTCAAGAGTTCGTCACAGGGTATATTATAGTAAGTTATGTATCCATCACTGAATGTAAACTAACACAAGGATAGGAATTGCTGCTGACAGTAGTAGGGCAGCGATGCTGTGGGCTCAAATCCTGAGCTGGCTAGACACTTTCTTCAACAAGACGTTATTGCCAACTGGTGTTACCCTCCATGAGCCATCAAAGCTCCAGAAGCACCAGGTGAACCAGATTCTCGACATGTGGAAGGGTCAGCAAGATCAGAAGATCATACCTGTCTTCAAGTTCCATCACACCTTGAATGGCAACAAGGTAACATCAGCTGGGAAGTGCCTGCACCCTCAGTGAAACGCCACCACATTCCAGACCCCCAAACTGACGGTTCTGTATCGCCATGACGGTCATTGACATTTGGAAGTGTACAGTGCCACGAGCACATGATCAGGATCTCCCCACACCAAGTCGAAAAGGTGAAGTGAAGGGGAGAAGGTCATTGGCGAAATGATGTGATACTCCACAATGTACATACATAGGGCTCATTCACAGGGTTGTCCTTCTCTAAGTAGCGTGATTGCATGCTGATGATCATATACAATATAAGTACAAAATGGTAACTACATCCTAATCGGTTCTATATGTGCTGTAGTTGGAAATATCATTGCGACCAAGGCATCAGAAAGGAAGGTGTCATCATGGTCATGCATCTTAGAGCATAAATTTAAGTGTCAGCTGATTCCATCCAATCCAAACTTCAAAAGTAATGTGTCTTGTATGGAAACCGCAGCGACTATGTGGTCGACTCTAAAGACTAACAGAGTACTCACAGGTCCAGTAGTGTTGGTGTCACTCGATTTGAGCGATAGCTGCCTAGAAAGCATAGCAAGTGCTTGAGTTGGACATCGCCACAAATGACAAGAGGCACTAGAACTGTTGTTTTCAAAGATGGGTCGATCAAATATCTTGTTGAAGGCTTGGAGGTTGTAACTCAGAAACTCAGGCATACAGGTGTCATGCCAGACGCTCGAATGTGATCAAGTGTCCCTGGTAGTCCGGTTTGCTGTGCTGATACAGAGATGTATATGATATGACTCTAGACAATAGTCAGTAAGTGATAGGTTGTAGCTAGATCAGACTGTCCTCTCCATCTGTTTCCTCACGGTCATCGTTGTCATCACCTTCACACTTGCCTTCAACAACCCTGTTGCCCTCATCGCCTTCCAGTGCATCCTCTCTGTTGTCCCTAAGGCAATTTAAAATCTTGGCAAGTGAACATTGTACCTGGTTTTGGTTGCTAGAGAGTAACACTGTGAGTAGGTCTTTGTGTTCCTCTTCTTCCACATCCTCCTCCTCTAACATAAGCTTGCAGTGAAATTGAGAGATGTCCACTTGCAATAGAATTTGAGTATTTGGAGTCCATCAGCAGTGGTTTGATTTCATTCTGTGTCTTGGTGTCCGTTTCTGTGCTTGAAGAGAAAATGTGTTCACAGGGCACAGCACTCAGTGGCCTTGGATAGGCAGATAGTCCATTGCCATATGATAGAGTGTTGGGAAAAGTTTGTCTTTGCCCTGTTCGATCATTGACTCAATATTAAGTATTATAACCTTGGACCAAGGGACTTACCTCCAAAACTTCAATACATCTGTTCTTTTTTCTACATTCAATCTCTCATATGAACTCAGCTCTTGCTCTACCGTGGTTAAACATGGTCCCTCATCGCCCAAAGATTCGTCATCACTGTTGATGGTATAACCAAGCCAGCGAGTGTCTGCTTTTGTGGAGAAACAGGGGAGTGTCATAGTGATCTGGATGACCCGGCTTCCATGATATTCTCGCGGTAGGCGGCCATCTGTGGACTATTCATTTCGGCTCTGACAGCTGTCACATGAGATTCTCATGGTGTCAATGACTATCTGCTTTACATTGACAATGTCCTTCCAATCCCAGTTTGCTCTGATCCATGTGAATCGGCGACTCACATTCAGTACTAGATGGAAGCATCAGTATAGGCAAATTTCAAGCATGATTCACACTTACACATTGCAATTATATATGCTTTCGTGTTCCCCATACGATGATAATACTTTTCTACCCATTCCAGGCCCATCAGGACAAATGGACGGAATTGGGGGATGTTCGTATCATCACAGAGCCTTTTGCAGGTGTCGTAGAACTTCTTGAAGGTGACTAAATGTTAGGTTTCGTGATTTCGCACTCTATTTGACTTGATTTTACTCTCATGGTGTTCTCCATATTCAAGTTTCCTTCCTACCACTTTTCTAGATCTTTCTAGCTTTACTCTTTGGTTACTCACAGTGGATTGCAGGTACTGTATCTTCGTTCTACACCATCAATATCATTTTTGGTTACTCACAGTGGACTGCAGAGTCGTCCTGAGTTGGTCCCAAGCTTGGCTAGTCGCCCTTAGTCCCTTAACAAGGGCAAGAGGCCCAATGGCGCAAATCAGGCCCAGACTCAGCCTACCTCGTCGTCCACTACCGCTGTCGCTCCTGCCAGTGCCTCTGGTACCCCAACAGCCACTGCTGCTGCTGCCAATGTCGTCCAGAATGTTGTGGAACATGCCGGAAATGCGAGTGATCGTTCCAGTGACCCCTCTATCCCACTTCGGACCTCTCAGCTCAATGCTGATCTTGTTTGGAATGCAGACTCGGGTGCCACTTCTCATATGACCCCTCATCGTCATTGGCTGCGAAATTATACCCCTCATCGCATCCCTATCACCCTTGCCAACAACACTGTCGTCTAT